>JAQFYM010001929.1:0-27520 GCA_034694785.1 Agrenia bidenticulata | reverse complement strand
AAAAAAAATCTCTGCAAAAAAAAAGACCCCCCCCCTTAAATTCAGGCGTGGAAAATTTTCTGAAGGGGGGACCCCCCCCCCCCATCCCCACCCCCCTGGGTACGCCACTGCTACATAGTATGTCTGCAAGTCAAAGGGCAAACAAAAAATACATACAGATGATGCGCACATTTGTTGAAGCAACCTAACATTAGAAATCTAGCTTCTTAGAATAAATTAATGCAGATTTAATTTTTTCAGTTAAAAACGCGACTGTAACATTTCTTTTTCATTGTGCTTCACTGCGTCGCATATGTCATACGTAGTTTGGATGTACGCTTTACACACAAAAATGTCATACTACTAGATTTGAGGTGACCAATTTTTTAAATACTTTTTTAACAATTTAAACATACATTGTTGGTAGAATTAAATGAAAAATGTGCGAAAAAGCATGACTGTCAATTAGAAAGTGTATTTTTGTCTTACCGTTGCACAAAGATTAGGATGATTTACTTGTATCTCGTTTTTTGGTGTATATTTTAAACTAATCTGGACTTGTATAAAAAACGTAATAATCGCACAAGAAAATAAGAAAATAAGAATATTATCGTTACAAAAAAAATTTTAAAGTACGGTTGACGCGTTAAAATGTAAAATCGAGGTTTTCTGTTTTTGATGTAGCAAAAAAATTGGAATGTTACTAAATTTTAAAGTTTAAAAACTTTGCTTTGTAATTTACAAAAAAGTCATTTTAATGCGTTTACGGAACAAGCTATTAGTTTTGCTTCATATAGATTTTTTTGTTCCAAAATGTAAATTTAACAAACAGTGAATATAATAAAATATGCATAATTTTATTTTCCAGGGTTTCAAACCATAATTTGTATTTTTTGTATGAAGAATTTCTTCAATATATATTGCAAGTGTTCGATTTGTTTTTTCTTAATACGCTTAATTTACAAATCGTAAATATATATTTAAAAAAACAACAAAGAAAATTAAAAGCTTGGCAGCAAGTTTTAAAGGCGTGTTCAGCTCTTGTTTGGTGTAATGCTTTTTATGCAACATTAATAATATGACAACAGACAAAAACACAAAAACTATGATGGTACGCGCCGTAAACATGTTACTATATGTATAGCATTTTCAAATCATTGTCGATTGCCAAATTCCAGTGTTATTGTCATGCTAAGTGCATACATCGCATGGTTTACAAAAGATTTGTTTTTAACTATTTAAGAATCAAGTAGTCGTCTTTTATTGACCTTAAGTGTCTGTAAAACTCTTTCTGTATAAAAACAATGAAAATTATGCATATAACAACAGATTTACGTAATTTGGCAGTTTATAGTCTAATGATTAATACGTTATTTTATAAAGTATTACTCGTATGTAGTAAAGAAGCAGCATATATTTTTTTCAAAACTATTGGTGTATTTTTTACAGGATATAAAACTTTTATTATATAATTTTTCCGTATACAATGTAAGCTGCTTTGTGTGTATATTGTTTTTTATAAAAAGGTAACAAAAAAAGTATATATATTGCATTTATATGTTTGCACAATTAAGTGTATCACTCTCCTTATGTGAATCAATTGTTTTTTATTCTACCGGCAGCAAATGTTGTAGTTTATTGTTTTTGATATTTTTTTGATACGTGGATGTAAATTTATCAGTTAAAAAAACTGGTTAAAATGTATAGATTTTCTGATCCGGTTTATTTTAAATTATTAATATTCTGGTTTTTTTATAGTATTACGGATTATCTCAGTGGAGCTATGAGCCGCACCCGTTGTATACGTATACACCCGACTTTATACACAAAGACAGATTAAAAAAGAATTTTAAAACAAAATAAAAAAGTATCGTATGCAGTATTTGCATAACAAACTATAATATACAAAAAAAAAACAATGCCATTATATACTTTCACATACGGTCATATTATATTTTTTTTATATTATAAATAAAAAAAAGTACGAAGATATGGTGTACATCAGCTTTTCCCGACTCTTTTATGTTGCGACCCAAAAACACTAAAAGAATATTTTTGTGACCCAATTTTTTTTTCTACAAAATTGAAAAAAATTTTGTATCAAAAATAAACAATTTTTTTGTAAGTTATAATTTGAGAATCATAGTAATAAAAAGTTTGCGACCCAAAAAAAATTCTCGCGACCCAAAAAAGGGTCGGGACTCATAATTGGGGGTACGCTAGTGTGCATTATATGTTTGAAGTCTTTATTTAAATTTTGCAGCCTAAAGAAGGTACTTTTCAATTAATTTTGTTTAGTGTCAATGTCTGTGTATTTTTAAAATGTATTTTACGAGCAATGATTTTATAACAATCTGTATAAAGTAATTGTAAAATGCATATAGTTTAAAATACGCAAGCAACAACAAAAGTGCAAAATATTACGAATTTCAAATTTTTATTCAGGTGCAAAAAAAGTATATAGTAAGAGCAAACGCTTATTAACTGTGGCGAGTTATTTGCACACATCATCGTAAAATGTACAATTAAGATGTAAGGGTTTGTGTAATATTCGTCTAATACGTTAGCATTTAGTTGTTATTTTCATGTTTTCCTTATAAACAAATTACTTTTAAAGTCAATATCTAGTTCTACGACGTAATAGATCATTTTGTTGTTGTATTTAGTGTTGTGTCTGACACGAAAATACTAGTTCCTTGCCAAGACATAAAAGAATCAAAGAAAAGGAAGAACCGCGCTCCGAAGCGGTACTTGTTGTTTCCAAAGCGTAACAAAAGTTTACCCGCGAGGCGTACCATACAGTTGCTATAGCCCTAGAAAGTAAAAGCCTAACGCAGAAGCGCAGCCGCCTATAAATGAATTTCTATAAAAGAAAATAATTTGTCAATGCGCCAAGATAAACGATATCCTAGCAAACCAGTTGGTTTATATTATACGCCATGCAAAGGAAAAGTAGAAAACATTACAGAATATGCATTTTAAATACAGGTTAACTGTAAATGTCCGTGCTTTTTAATATTAAAGACTCTTAAGGCGTCAGCCGCATTGTCCAAAAAAAAAAGTCTGGCCGAATGCAAAAATTGAAATCTTAGTCTATACTTAAACCTTAGTTTACGGGCATCACAGTATAAATTTAGTCCGAAAAATTATTTTGAAAATTTGCCGTTGCCTTTTTTTCAAAAATAAACATAAAAGGAAAGGCAAGGAATATTTGTGTTTAGAAATGCTGTTTTAAATAGGTTATAAATGGACGGTTTGCCTAATGTATTGTATATAATAGCTGAGGATTTTTTATTATTGACAACTAAAAACCCTTTAGTGTTTTTTGTTTTGTACTACTGTTAAACGCAGCACGTTATATAGATGTGTGTTTACAATTTGAATATGCGCATGTTAATTTTGTTGTTGTTTGCATTTGTGTGATATACATACAAAAGTATGGTTCAGGCAAATTACCTTTTTGTAAAAAAGAAATGGCAAGTTTCTTGTTTATTTGCCATATAATACACCATTATTTATTTTATATGTCTTTTCCAACTAATATACAAAAAAAATGTATCCACACTGCTCTAATAAGCTACAACGCTTTTTTGTTTTTAGACTATTTTAAAGGGTTTTATTTGTGTGTATTCTCTTAAACTATACATAGATTTCTAGTAAAAGAACAAAGCATATAATACGACTTTGAATTGATAATACAGTTTTTTTTTTCCTTTTATATACACTCAAAATGTAACCCTTTAATTTTTTAATAAAAAATGCTTAAGCTAATTATTTTATAAAGTTTTTCAACAGAAATTGCAAAATATGGTATATTTACTAATAAAAAGGTTTGTGGATTGCTTTTTGTTTAATATACAGGCAGATAAAAATTGGTTTGTTTGTGTACTTACCTTATTATTTGCTGCATTTTTTATTGAGTTTATCTAGTTTTCTCAAAGGAATAAGTATTCAGGTTAAATTTTTTGTTTTCTTCTTTGTGCAAATGCCATGTCTTTATATGATAACAATCTAAGTAAATATGACATTACTTCCCTTGTGCATCTTTGGCTATACATTAAGGTTTTCATACTTTTTTGAAAACGACTTGATTTTAAAAGTCTTTAAACAGACTAGAATATGTCTCTGAGAAAAAGATAGCAAAAAAACTGCACTTTTAGTTGTAAAAGAAGCACAAAAATCTAAAAAGACTTTTAAAACAACTATAAAATGTAAATCAACATAAAAAGATAAAAAGGTACTGTTGCAATTACAGTTTATATGTATAAATGCATTATTTTTTTTTGTATCTTATATAAAACCGATTGTCCAAAGAAACCTTTTTTATATTCCTTTTTTTATACCGTTGTACGCTTTTACTTCTATGGGCGTTGCGACAGGTAATGTTGTCATTAGTAAAAATAAAAAACAAATAAAACTAAAAAAGTTTTCAAAATAAAATTTTCTTTTGAGATTTTTTTTTAAAGAAAAGTAAAAACTCTAAATAAAAGTATTTATACAATCAATAACTTGTTAAATAGACGTAAATTTTTTGTTAAAAAAAAACGCGTTATTGTTGGAATTTGTAACCGTTTTAAAGCATTGGGATCCTTTATGAAAATTTTTATTACGGAATTGGCCATCGTTAAAGTTGTATCTCGCCTTTTTTTACACTATGAAGAGTAGATAATAACGATGTATGTAAAAAAAAATACACGCATGCAATTTTTACAAAGCATAAAGACGTTGCGGTAAGCTTTTACGGTTTTTCGATTTTTGAAATATATTATAATATTTTGTTATAAAAAACAAAATAATATTTTTTTTTTTTTATTTTGTCAAAGCCATACAAAAAAATGTTTATAAAAAAAGATGCTAACAACGTTGTGATTATACTGTACGTGTAACTAATTACGTAGCTCAAAAAGCATCGATAATTTTTTTGTTTGCATATATAGAAAATTAACAGTTTGTTTACTATGTAAAATGATAAAACGTATCAACCTGTGCATAGTTTTTGTAACATTTGTTAATATATAGAAGCGCTATAAATGCATCAAAAAGGCAACGTTGGATATTTTGCAACCAAAAAAAACAAGCGTTAAAAGGTTTTAAATATGATCCCTATGTATCAATATAGCTTTACACCAAAACAAAGTAGTATTTATACGCGTTTTTTTGAGATTATATACAATATATGCTTACAACGTGTTTAAACACTAATTTTTATGTTATCGCAGTTGTAAAGAATTAATTTCAACTATATTTCAATTGTAAATACAACCGGTTGTTCTTCGAAAGAGAGTACAAGACTGGGTACTATCTTATGTTGTAATATAACAATGACAACCCTAAAAATACAAGGAATTTTTTTTCTATAAAAAACATAATATTTTTTTATATTGCGACGCTTTTTCAAGCGGAATAAAAAATGGTGTTTTATTAATATGTGCATGCTTTTATTTTTTTAGACTAGAATATATATTCTGAAAAAACACAAAAGCAATTCGCGCCAAAAAATATTTTTTTACACAACAAAAAAGTTTTTTTGTATGTTTTTAACTATAAAAATGCTTTTTTACCAATAAACTTAGAATTCATACTCGTCGAAGTTTTAAATTTTTTTTTACAACATATTTGTGACTACTTAGACATTTAAGTTTTTTATGTGATAACCATATAATAAATTACTTATTGTATAATATCTATTCCCCTGTTGTATTTTGTTATAAAACGACATATCAATAATATTTTCTGTTAAGTTTTGCTTTTTTGCAACAGTATTTGCTACAGTAAAACTCAATATTAGTTTTAATGCTTTTTAAAGTCAAAGTAGAAACCCATCGACGTGCAACACAAAATAATAAATAAAGGCAATCACATGATTTTATCTTTGTTGGATGCGTTGCAAAGTGTTTTTATCCTTTTCAAACACCCAAAATGTAATTTTTGAATAGTCCTGTATAACAGTTATTATAAAAACGTAATCCGATTTACTCATAAAATTCCGCAAACATTTTCATATGATTTCTATTATAGTAAAAATTTCTCAGCTTTAATCATCAAACATCAACAAATCCGTATGTTTTTTCTATGCATTTAAGCACATTGTATATACAAAACAACTCCAAAATATACATGTTGAACATGCAGAAAGTATATAAAGCATTGATACTGATTTTTTATTGTCTGATTTATACGGAGGTTACAGTTTTGGTGTTCGGACACAAAACCCGTACTCATGGAAAGACCACTTGAGCTTTAGTTGTTTTTTTAACAAGCTACTCATTTAAACTACATGTATGTATAGTCTGCATTCAGGGTTATAGTTTTTTTTAAAGTAAACTTGTAATGAATGTAAACATGCACGATTAATGTTGAGAAAAAAAAAGACGAAAAAGTATTAGATTTTCTAAAGAAAGTCTCTATACGCAAAACGACAAAATGCAAACCCATGCAAAAAAACGGCTAAAAGGTTATTGGATTGCGCTCAACGGATATTTAAGTGTTCGATGCGCGAAAAATAGTTGAAAAGTATACACTTTTTCTTATGCAACTTAGTGGTTATGAAAAACACTTAAAAAACATAATTAATATTAATACAAATTACAATACAAAACAAAGATTCCAACCATACAAAAAAAAAAGTAAAACTAAACGAAAATTAAAAAAATCAAGTATGTATTTTGAGGCAACTTTTACTTATGCTAAGCAATAAAAACACTCTAATATCTAATTGAATAGTAGTAATGACCAGGGCATCTCATCTGTTTTTTACTTGTGCACTGCATCTGTATGATTCTACTTAAAGTATCATATCAACTAACAAAGCATGTCTCTCTTAAAACAGATAATACAAAACACCTTTTAAATTCAATATAAATTTACGTTATAAAAACCAAATTTTCGTATACAGCAAAACGATGAAACGTGAATATATATGCATTCAAATAGTAGTTTAACTTATAAACTAAAAAGTTTTTCTTTAGATCTTTTATTATTAATTCACATAAATAGTAGCGGATTTTAATATCCTATCATGTTTTCAGAAGATGTCACCGGCGTTGGCAAATATTTTCGTCACAAACTTTAATACATGTTATAAAAAAATTGTAATTGTGTCTTTCGAATCCTGTAATAATATGGTATTTACTACTAAGGCAAGAAGAAAAATCCGCAATAAAAAATAACACATAAATTCATGCTTTTTTTACATTTTAAATCCCTAAATGATTTTTTAAACTGGTACTGTTGCAAGAAAATTTACTTAAATATACTGAATATGAATTTTTTATGGGTTTTACGAATCTTTTGCAGTAAAAACATATGCATACAACGGAAAAAAATCTAAACGGCACTTTTACTCTTGACTAAGAAGAGTAAAGCATTTTGAAAACAGTATATATGGTTTGCTTTTTATACAAAATGAAAAAAGCATATAAACAAGAATTAAAACAAAACATAAAACGTGTGTTTTTAAATTTGCTTTTTTACAATTTTTTCTTACATAATAGGTAAAAAAGCATTAAAAATTGTAATAAAACATAATTTTCTGTTTCCAGCTACAAATGAAAAGCAGTGATAGTACGTGTAATTTTTGTGATACTCGTGAATGTACAAATCTGCAATATATCAGTTGTATTTTTGCATACAAAATGAATGCATAAACACATTGTCAAAAACATATTTGATGTATACCTGGTACCGGCAATGACCTGTAGTACTGTGTAGTATCAATATTACAAAATTATATCTCTACGAAGCCACGTTTAAACTTATCCAAGCAAGAAAAAACGAATGCTTAAACTGGATAGAAACTATAAAAAGTTTTTAGGTGTCATTGCTTTTGCTCTTATGAGTTTTGTACTGTTAATGTCATTGCCAACACTATTTTAACCTGGCAGTGTGTTACTGTTTTTATTGTCTATTCATTTATTAGTCATCGAAAGGAACGCTTGATTTACCTTTGTGTAGTTTATGCGCGTGAAAAACTTTTTAAGCATTTTACTGCGTGAAGAATGCGTGATGAAGCTTTTAGGAATAGATATTAGCCTGTGCAGCAGTATTAACTTTCGTTTTATACTTCTAGTTTTTACATAAAATTAATTTATGCTAGTAAATGAAATATAATTTTTCCTTTTTTCTATTTATTATACCTTAAATAACTTTTTTGTAAAAAAAAATCATCAACTTTTTTATCAGCATCTTGTTACTTTTTTTTAATGTTTGATGGATAAACAACATCGGTAAATAGCTCAACTGACATATTTGTAAAATAAATTTATTACAGTCCACTTAAAACAATTATATTTTTATTATTTATATACGTTGATAGCAAAACCTTGTTTTATATGGCGTGTTCGGCAAAATACTTTTAAAACTAGTTGGAATTAGGACTTATGCGCGTTTTATTACATAATGTTTTAGCTGTTGGTGCTTTTCTTTGTACAGTATCAGAAATTATTTAACAAATAAATGGACGGCATTTGAAGGGCATAAAACAATACTATTCTAAATCGTTTTGTATGAACAAATACGCAAGCAAGATTGTAATTTTTTTATGATACGAAAAAAAGCATTTTTTGCGAAAACTTTGTTATTTAATTATATGAGTTACATATCGTCAGATCTGCGTTACTAAAAAAAATATTGTTGCTAAGGGTATCTTTTCAACATAAAAATCAAGTTGCGTTATATTTCTGAAAAAATTTTTTAGCTTAAAAACAACATAACTTAATTATTTAGCTGTTTTTTGTATCTTTTTATCCTCAACGGCAGGCTAAAAGGATAAATTTTACCTTTTTTATAAATACCACTTACGTCATTATGCTTTTTGTACGTAAGGAAAGTTGATTTAACATTCTGATCGTATATATAAATATGTGTTGTTGTGTTTAAAATGGTGTTGTTAGTGCTGCATTTCAATTTAATATAAATTTTTATCTAATCTGTTAAAAAGGAAGGTAAAAATGTAACGCGCTTTAAATGACAAACAGGCATGCACGTACGGAACTTAACGATTGTAGTAAGTGCCGTTTAAACTTTTCTTTGATCACAAACTAATTTATTTTTTTATATAGCAATAACTTTTTATAATGGAAAAGTTAAAAGAAAATATATAACAAAAAGCTTCATAATGGGCCATACATTGCTTGACCATAACGAAACTTGTTTTTTGTTGTTATAAAACACTTTGCAACATATTTAAAAACTTAGTATTGTTTTAGTTTGTATTTTTTTCATTGTAATTTTTTTTATATCTTTGTGTAGTAAAACTTGTAATAAAAAATGCTTGTGATTTTATAGTTGATTTTTTTTATTTTTTCCGCTGTAAAGATGTACGAACGATGTCTTTTCAGTCTAATTTTTTTTTGCGGCGAAAAAAACAAATATTCAATGAATATTTTTGAATTTACCATATTAAAAGTGCATTATGGCATCATAAATGTGTATAAAAAAGTCATGTTCACGATTTCTGCTGTGGTTGTTTGTAAGTTGAAATAAGTTTCTTATTCAGTTTATCGATAGATATCAATAAAAACGATGTTAAAGAAGTATAAAAACTGCAACTAAGTACTGTACTGATAGCAAAATGCAACAATTTTTTTTTGTCGTAAAAATCAAATCTAAGCACAAAGTGATTTTATGTATTATATTTAAATATATATAAAAATTTTCTAGCGACTTATTACTAAAAGAAAAAAAAAATAGGTTAGAATATGCATTTAGCACTATGTAAAACTGCAATTTGTTACTTTATACTTTAATATTGCGTCATATTTTACAAAAAAAAAGCAAACGTAGTTTACAAATATATATTTATATTGATTTAAGTTTTATATTGATTTCTTACAAACTAATAAATGTTCGTATCTTGTTTACAGCCGCGATTTTGTAACGTGTAAAAAACAAAAAAAAGATTTTTGTATTAAGTAAACATGCAACTTGACTGATCACATATGTGATTCATTATCATCGAAGAAATATATATATAGGGCCTTAAATATTTTACGTTTTTTCACTTTTTTTTCTATCAAAAAAAAGTTCGTTGTTTCATTGGTAGTAATTATCTATACCCGATGTAAAATATTTTTTAAAAGAATAAAAAAAACCGCGATAACTAAAAAAAATAATGAAAAAAACCAAACAGTTTTTAACTTTTATGATACGTAATAAACGGTATTTAAAAGTACAAGAACTTGTTTAATATTTTTAAATCCGTTTATTCACAAAGTAAGTCAGGTACGTAACAGCGCTTTATCGCTGGGTCAATGGAGGGACGGGGGGGGGGGGGGTTGCCTGCCCCATAGAAACTAAAAGTGTAGGCCGAATTAAAGTGAAGAATAATTTTAGTGCAGATATTTTTTTTATAAAAAAACTTAAATTTAAAATTGTTAAACTAAATATTTCCAAAAAAAACATTTAAGATTTTAGTTGAATGTAAATGTGTTTTTATGCCATATTTTGTAGAAAACAGTGTCTAGCCCTGGTCAAAAATAATCCTGATAAGCCACTGGCTACTAACTATAATAAATAACAACGTGTAAATAAAAGGGACAAAAAAACGCTCTTGACAAATCGTTTACAATTATATAAAGAACTGTAAACTTTGGTACGAGTACCATTCAGTGTTCCACGGATCAATCGTAGTGGTACGCGTATGATTATTTTCCCAGCCACACATAATCAAAAAGTTTTACGTAAAAACTACATTATATGATTATTTCTTCAGCTCGTAGTAAATTATAACAACTCAAACTCTTTTAATTATACAAAAAACTATATATATATTGTTTTTTTTATTTTTATATCGATCACGCACTTTAATATCTATAACTACTGGTCACTCTCATAAATTTTGGAGTCCATAAAAACTGTAACTATTTTTAGGAAATTTCTGATAGTGGGTTTTAGTTCTAAAAAAAATAAACACCCACTGCAAAAAAAAATCACAGTAAAGAAAAAATACAAATCAAAAATTTTAAAAGGGATAATGATCTTCATAACCAAAAAATCACTTTTATCCTTTTTTTACCTAAATAAATTACTATAAGTTCAATTTTTTCCAAATATTGTTGCAACAATATAAGCGAGAAAACGTGGCGAAGAAAACCTTACTTTGACGTCTCATAAAGAAAATGAAATAGAAACTCTGAAAGAAAATAAAAGCAGATGTTAAGAGCAAATTGGACGGGTAAGCGTAAATGTACGTAAAGTCAAACCTTATCGGCAAGTATAGCATATAAAAAAGACTAAATTCAATTTTGAAAATCACTAGAAAATAAGAAAAATGGATAATATAGAAAATATGAATAAAAAAATAAATCATAGACAAGAATAAATAACACGAGGTAAGCAAAAAGGTACTTAGGATTTTTTATAAATCAAAAATATGAAAATAGAAGTAAAAAAATAAAAAAAAAAATAAAACTATAGGAGACAAAACCAAAGACAATCGCAGTTTAAGACTAGAACAAAACACCAAATAAGAAACTTAATGTCAAATAAGCATGCAAATATACTGAAACAATTCTAAGAACAAATACCGACGGATGCATAAAAAATAAAAAGATACGGAAAAGACAAAAATAATGGAATACAAATAGATAATAAATATAATTATCAAAACATGATAATAAAGATAAAAAGCACAATTTCTTTTTTTCTTAGTATATTTTTCAAAAATATTTTGTATCAGGTTCTATCGATATTCCGTTTATTAATACTAATTTTGAAGCTTTATGCACGTAAATCAATAGTAGATTAGCTGTAATATGTCAATTGTAGTAAAATAGTCTTTTTTGTGTTTTTCAGTTGTATATCAGATGCAAAAATGATTCAAATGCAATTTTATTAAAAAGAAAAAAATATTAGAAATAAGAACATGGTCAACCTTGCATTTTCAAAAATTTGGCAAGAACATATATTGCTTACGATTTGTTTTTAAAATGTGCCCTGAACTAATAATGTTTTTTATCCCTTTCATTTATCCTTTATCGGGTATTTTATAATGCATCTTTGAAATAAATTTCAGTGATTGGGGTGTATAATGATCGCATTTTGTTGCAATGTGTTTGAAGTCTAATGCTTTTACTAATATAAAATCATATATTCCGTAAAATCACATCTACGATTTTTTTTCTACATTAATAGCTTATAGCGAAGATAAAAGAGTGTGGCGGCATGCTCATAATCTTATAAAAATGCGATTCCTATATTTGCGAGAGCTGTCATTGTGTTAAGGCGAATTCATAAGAAATTCATAAAACAACAAAAATTGACACTTAAGTAATTTATGTTTGCAAGAACTTTGTGTTCTTTTGTGATTATGCAGCACAATAAATAAAACCACTTCAGCTGTATTTTATTACTGATGCTGTATACTGTGACTTTAATGACGATACCAAATTATTAGAGTTGCTTTTGCAAGGATTTCATCTAATTTTTTTTGCAATTTATATTTCTGTAACTAATAACATTTCAATCGGTGTTTACATTTAACGGATTGTTACTTATTATCATAGATTTTTAACTATTACAATTTTCATCGTCTTCTACAACAAAATAGTCAAGATTACTAAAGTTTCTGTTGCATTTGTCCTACAGCAGCTAGCGAAGTAATGATATATTCAATTGAATGCAATGCAGCATCGTATTATACTAGTTTGCGATATTTGTGTCAACAACACAAAAAAAAAACCCACACTAGTATGAAATTTGCAAACAAATTGTACTATCCACGTTCCATTTACATTTTTTTTATATCAGCTTTTGTAAATCTCTCGTATAGAATGCAAAAAAACCAAATTCTGCATCTATGATACCATTTGGGTTTTTGGCCGTTGTACAGTGCCTTGCTACTAGTGGAAGAAGCCAGTTGGCGGCCAAAATATTTATTTGCCGTCTCTTAAATGTTTACCAAGCTTCATTTTCTTGTAAAAGACCTTAAGCAATTATATAGTACGTAATTTACTGCGGTTTATATGCACTTATATATGTCAAATGTACAGTGATGTTTGTGCTACAACGCAGTTACTGAAAAAAAATTCTGTGTGTTATATTCGTCATCGAGCTGCAAATTCACACATTTTACGACACAAATCATATGTAATCGTTAAATTTTTTCTGTTGACGTTATATTTTTGTTATTTTTACAGTTTCTGTCCTTTAAAGCTTGTTCATAACCCTTCTAATGTTCCAGAAGTTTTTTTTTCCTTATCATTTGTATTTCAAACCCTTTTTATAGGACTTTTAAGTAGGGAATTTTTGTGCTAATTTGTACTCTTTTATTGTTCGCTCCATTTATAAGTAAGAAAATTAAAATTATGGTAATTTATTGATAAAAGAAAATAGTAAACATTTTAAAGGTAATAAGAAAATTATCCCTTGCAACATAAATAGTCCGCCGTTAGTTTTTTTGTTAGAAAAAGGTACGCAAGAAAACAAGTTTGAGAACCCCTGTCATAGAAGAAAAAAAATACAAAAACCATATTTTTTATGATTTTTAAGCCAACAAGAATGCAGCTATTTTTTTAATAAATATGATTTTTGTATTATAGATGTAAAATTACAACAAGTACTATATTTTTGAAGGTCCTATTTAGCAAATTAATGACAAAGAAAAAAATTAAGACCTAAAATACAGAACAAAAAACTACTATTTATTATATGTTATGCGGCAAATATATATAAAAACTGTAATCCATCACAATGATCATTTTACATAAAAATATTTTTGTATCTTGTTCTTTTCTATTATTTTATAAAAAAACCTGATGTAAAAAAAATAATTAAGCAGAAAAGGCAATAAAAAGAAAAAAATTATGGAAAAATTATATAATATATAAAAAAAAAACACTTAATAAATGTATAAAATTTTTTAAAAAAAAAGCTAGTATACAAGATATATTATGCAAAAATTTTTACATGTACAGTAAGACCTCTATAAGTGAACGCTTCAGAAAGTAAAATCTTGGGTTTAAAAAGACAGTTAAACTAAAATAACTAATACAAACATATAGATCAATCGCATTTATTGTAATTTTAAGTAAACTTTTGCGTAAATTCAGATTTAATGATTTTTTAAACGGTTTTTTTGGACCTCTCGGAAGCATAGCTTTTTTTATCTGTTTCTATGCAAAAAAATATAAATATGCTTTTCAAACAAAAAAAAACGAAAATGTTTTTTTCGTATATTCAGGTGTCACTGTAAGAGGTTTTACTGTATATATGTCATTATATATATTATTTTACCATCTGTTTATTAAAAGTCGTAGCTTTTCAGAGGTATACTTGCCTTAAAACACAAATTTATATCTTTCTTATACTTTAGTACGTAGACTATAAGCGTAAAATAAAAGGTGAATACTGCCAAAAAAAAAGTACATGCATAGAGAAAGTTTGATAAAATATTGGCTTTGTTAGAGTAATTTTTAATATGAATCGTTTTTGCATTTTGTTACAAATATAGCGAATTTTTTTTTTACTTTTTTAAGTTGAAAAAACTCGTTTTTTTCCTATAACTTACATTGGCTCTTTATGTGTGCAATATAGAAGGTAATAACCAATTGTTTGCATACAAAGGAATCAATAAAGCTGACAATACTAAAAAAGGAACATATAATTTCATTTCTGTTCTTAATTTAGAGATTAAAAATATAGTTTTATTTTTTTAATACAATATAAAGTATGTGCATTGTAAGAAAAAGCGGTATATAAACACAAAAATAAAATAAAACCATTAAAGCCATATAAAGACTTTTATAAACCTAAAAACAAAAACAAAAAAGAATACATCTTTTTACAATCTCTTAGAGCTGTAGGTGGTCAAGATAGCTTATAAAAAAAGTTTATAAAACCGCACAGCATTTTTCCTAAAAAAAAGAAAGAAATAATTTTTATTATTTATTGAACTCTTTTTCATACACGTATTGTAAATATATGAAACTCTTTGTCTTGATTTACACTTGATTCACTTGCTTAATATTTATGTGACCCATACAAAGTTTTAGCTATAGTATTTTGATCGTAATTTATAGTATTGAAATCTTGTATAAGCTACGAAAAACACTTATAAGTATAGTACTTTAATGGCGTATCTACAGCAATATGTTGTTAGGTTTTTTCTGCAATTTTTTTTGGTCAAACCGAGTGTACCAAAAATAAATTAAAAACATTTTGTTTATCTTGTATTTCGACATCTACATGCTTTATTACAGAACTACCTTATAAAAAAAAAATTACTATATTTATTTTGTACTTTGCGTGATCTTTTTTTTTGCAATATTTTTCATGTTAAATAGGCAAGCAAAAAAAATCTCTAAAAAAAAAAGGAATTAAATGGGTTTACTTAGTAGAACAAATGAACAAACTTACTCTTTGAAGATTACTTTTACAAATATAAAATGTATTTGCAAACATCTTTGCGAGTTCATAAATTTTTGAAAATTTGCGTCTTTCAGAATCTGGTGTTTATTAAAAAATCGATTATTTAAACCATATATATTTTGCATTTTGCCTTAAAAAAAGTGAGCATATCGTTTGCAAAACGCACGCAAAATACATTGTCGGGTGATTACAACAATGCATAAATAAAAAAACATTTACTTTGGTATTAATTTGTGCATTTGGCATAGGTGATTTTTTTAACATATATTTTCAATATAAAATAAAGAGTGTACCACTTAAAAGCTTGCAAAAATATAAAAAAAAGCAATAAATTAAAAATATGAGTGCAAATCAGTGTAAAAATATAATATATATTACAACAAAAATAGGCTTATAAAACTTTGTATTCAATATTTAACTCATTTTTATTCTTACTTTTTCAGAAGAAAAATTTTATTCTTACTCTTTAAAATACGATTTTTCAATTTTTTTCTTCCGTTTTTTTCTGTTTTTTAGCGAACTAACATACTTAGAATGTCATCTGTTGATTTTTTGCAAATGTGTAAGCCATTCAGTATTAAGATAACAGTTTTTTGTGTTTTTTTTACTTTAAAGTATACATTTGTCATCTGCAACACCGAGCCAAACGCAAAAGAAGCAGTATGCGACAAATTTAAATGCAAAATAAAACTATTCTGTTAAGAACATTAATTTTGAACATTGTATAAATAAAAAAAAAATATACAATTTTTTTATTTTTTTGTTAAAATAACATTTAATAAATTAAAAATCATAGAAAATATAAATATCAATTCCTAAAAGTATATCGAAGGATTTACTGCTTTTTTGCTTTCTAAGCGTGACGCTGCAAAACTTTTTTATACGAATATACAAAAATTTCTAATATTTTGTAGGTATAAACATGACATTTTGATTTTTAGGATAAATATACTTACAGTATATACGCATTTTTATATTTTTTACAGCGCAAGCACTATTAAATACATAATCTTATGTAAAGTATTGTCTTTTATTTACAATTTTATATATTTTATGTATAATTACAAAAAAAAAAAAACACGAAACAATTACAAAAAACCCTACTGACGTACAATAACCAACCGGTGCTAGTATCATGTTTTTATAGTGTACAATCAGGTTTATTCATTTTTTTTTTCACTTTTTATAAGCCTTTTTCTGTTTGTGTATCTCAGTCATTTCATTGGTGTTATATGTAAAAAGCAATACATGCAAAAGGGTGCCAAATTTAAGTACGGTTTTATAGTATATTACAGTATTTTGCTACAAGATACGGCACAAAAACGATCCAAATCTCTTTTGCAGCATACATGTCATTTCTGTTGCGTTTTTACACCGAGGGGATTAAATTCGTTTGTTTTAAACTTTTTCTTAGTGCGCTTTACACTATATCTGCAACTTTACGTGGTATTTTTACTAGATTGTGTCTTCAGTGTGTTTGGAAGCAAATTCTTTTTTTTTCTGTATTAAACTTGCAGTTTTATTTATACATTTTTTTTGATAGTTAATGTTTCTCCTGTTTCAAAGTTCCACTGGGCTTAAAAAGCTTGTCGGTTGCTATATTTTCAGCGACGCAAAATTATGCTTTAAACAATAAGTCTTTGACTTATAAAAGATTGCCAAGAACTTAAAAAGGTTTGAGGAAAGGGACCAGGAACAACCCGTTTTACTATCTTGTGTCAATATTTGCACGACTAAATTGCAGTTGGAAGTAAAATTTTTTATAACAAAAATAAACGATACACTTATGATATATAATTTTCTTACCCTAGAAAAAATTATGTTATAAAATTTTTGAATGCACAAAATTGATTTTCACGCTGCCATTAGATACTTATACTTTAAAGAAAAGGTTTGCTCAAGTGTTTCTGTGTTTTTCGGGCTGTTTCGTTGTACCGGTTTTTTTTGCGCAGTGGTACATGTTTGCTTTGTAGTATGCTTTTATGTGAATTTTTTTCGTTGTTTAAGTATAAAGTCACTTTTTTAGAAAATTATCTATTCATTTAGTTTTATTTGTTTTTACATTTGCAGAAGTTTGTGATATTTTTTTGCTGTTTTATGTCATGTAGAAATTGCAAATCTGATATTTAAAGTATATAAAAACGGCTTGTACATAGAGTTTTCCATTTAAATTACATATTCCTGCTGCTGCAAACCTGTTTAGCGTGTGTGCTGCAATTAATTCCAATAGAATAATTTTTTCTGCATATTTTAATGTCTTACCTTGCATTATACATTGGTTTGCAGTCTGCACGGTGCATGATATGCATTTAGTTTTTAGTTATTTGCACAGAATACTACTCTTTTGTGCAAAAACGATTTTATAGGTGCTGATATATGTAGGGCACTATCCTTTGTGTTTCTTGCTTGTCCCTTTTCAAAATATAAGTCCTTTCTGTCAATAAAGCTTATACTTCTTGTTGCATTTATATACGAATAGATAAAAGTCTACTGTTTATAGTATTTGTATAGGCCTCGTTTTTCTACTGGCAAGGCTTTTAACGTGTATTTTTGTATCTCAGTAAACTTTTCCTACTTATATTGGATAGTTTATTTTGGTTTTTTTTTGGAAGTAATAGACTAGAGGTTACTTGCATTGCCATGGACACTTCGACTATATCTCGTTTTTGTGTTATTATTAAATGACTTCTTTTACGTGTCTATTGTAGATAAGTACACCTTTGTGTTCTAGCTAATGTAGATGCTTCGGTTAAACTTCTCTTTTTATTGTATAACATGCTGATTACACCAACTACATGAACTCGTCAATTATACCCGATAGTAAATATGTGGCAAAATCTCTAATGCACTTTGTTGTATGGTATTTTTGTTTCATATAGGCGAATCATAGCTGTTATTGTCGTCGAGAGTTCGTTTAATCATAGGGTAAACAATCAAAGTGTGTTTTTTTTTTTGATACAAAAAGCACAAATAAAAACCCAGGACATCTGTTTTTTTCTATGCAGTGTCATTATGTGTAAATAAAGTGCACAAACAAAGTAAACGACGGCAACAAAAATTTATATAAAACCATATTTTGTCTTTTCTTATAGTACAACAAATGTTCTATAAAAAACTCGGTAATAAGTGAACAGTATAATAACGTCATGTTTTTGGCTGCTATTCTTGCCATGCGTTATTTTCTATGTAAAACATCTTATATTAGTGTATAAAAAAGCCAGTTTTTTGTTTGTATGTTATAGTTTTTTTTGCAGAAATCTGACCTAATCAAGAGACTTAACGTTAAAAAACACTATTTAATCACTTTAATTGATTTTCAGCTTGACATATTGGTTTTAATCTACAACCATAGCAAAAAAAATACTATATATCTTTTTACGAGTATTACAAAATATGACGAATATATTCTTAAATATCCAGCCGATATGTACTTTTACTGCAACAAGTTTTCTGTTATAAATACTTGTAAACTGAACGCCGGTTCGTATAAATGCTTCAAAAATACATTTTAATGTTTATATCTTGGAGTACTACTTGTTGGAGTATTATAGAACTATAAAATACAACTGTAAACCCGAACATTAATGAAAGTTGTACTAAGAGTTTTTTTATGTCAGTTTTTTTTTTACAAAGGATTTGTTTTTTATTACAAAATCTGTATACATAGCAATATGTAGAGGTAAGAAATTAATGAATTAATTTGGTTTTTTTATAATTAGATTTTGTTTTTTACCAACGTTTTACTTATACATTCGTATTTGTAATTCTCTATTTACAACTTAAAAAAGCATTAAATCTGGTTGTATAAATCCAATTTTTTACGTGCTGATTTTGTATTAATTTTTCTTTTGCGTTTTTACCGTTTCTGTATTACGTACATTGCACATTAAGGTGCAAAAGCAAGACTTTATTCTACCCGATTTCTCAAAATGTATAATCAAAAATCATGATTCATATTTTTTTAAACCGCTCGAATAAAAAACTTTTTATACACATGAAATTAATAAGAAGCTATGTTGTTGAATGTATAAAAATAACAAACTTTATCTTAAAATGGCCTTGAACCATTTACTTTTTCAAATGTTTATACAGCAAAAACTAAAAGAAAGTGCAACGTTCATCACGGCGTTTTTCCTAACTTTGTTTGCTAGTCCGTTTGTCTGATGCATAGAAAAACCCTTTGTTAAAAAGCGATTGATTTTTTGCGTAGAAAAACAAGGTGGCGTATTCTAAAATAAAAAAAAAAAACAAATATATATTCAGGCTGTAAAGATGCACTTTATAGCAAAAAATGCTGACTTACGTCTCTGTGTATTTGTACATTCTCCCTTAGCTTTTAATCTTTACACATATAAAACATAAAATGCAAAAAAAAATAATACAAAGACTAGGTCATTTGCATTTTTGCTTAATTTAGATATAATATTTAGAAAGTGAAGGGTGTTCATTTTATGTATAATAAATGTTTAGTAAATATGGTGAAAACAGATCGATTGTGTTTCCGGTATGTTAACGTTGTTTGGGTTTGTATTGTATTGTATTTTTAAAGATATATTTTAAAAATGCAATGGAAAAAAGAATTACAACAAAAATATTGAATTTGCTTCTAATTGCGCAATTTTTCATTTCAGTCTAACCAAAAATACAAAAAAACTGTTTGAACCTCAATTACACCTTTACTATAACGTATATACTTTAATAGAAAATAATCTTTTATTTCTGCTATTAGAAAACACGAAAGTTAGAAAAACTTTTGTAATTAAAATAATGTATAAGTTGCAAGCTTTTTTCTTGTTTTATTTGCATATAAATGCTGTTTTCAATAAACAAAAACATTTGTTTTTTTTTGGATCATTAGTCGTTTGCAATCCCTTGTTTTTTTATTGCGCAATAACACTCATGATTCAAAACATTACCAGGTTTTTTTTTGCTTTTGTCTGGTTTCGTCTTACTTTTGCTTTACCTTATAAACGATTTTAAGACGGGAGTTTTTTGTTGCACTTATACGTTTTGTATCGAGCTACAAGTGTTTTGTATCTTATTAAGCTTCATCATACATAAAAAGGGATAAAAAAGGTTTTTGGTGCAACATCTTCTTTATAAAACACCAAAATAACAATTTTGCGAACCAGATAATAGTAACACGTCCTTTTAGCTCCAAGGGTTAGTAGCCACAAAAGTACAAAACCCAAAGGATCTTTTTTAAAAACTAAAGTTATGAACTTTTTTGAGGCAGTCACGAGTTTTGCATAATTTTTTTGTTCTTACAAAGATCTTCTATTACAAAAACTTTACAATCAACGTTAATTTTTTTTTGTGAATGCATGCATATTAAAACGACTAGTAAGATTGCAAAAAATTTCAAATTTGTATTAAGACCTTTTAATTAGAAAATCAACGGCCAAAGTACATATAAATTCCTTCTGCCATTGAACGGTGTTTAAAAGTTTCGTAAGTAAAAAAAACTATTCGTGCAAACTTTTCATACGCGTTTTTTTTTAGGCTTTGTGTGGCGCCATAAGTTGTTTTTTGAAAAGTGGCAAAACGTTACCTATTTTGTATTTAATGTCACTTTAGGCAATTCATGTCTGGAATACAATTTTAAATACGTTGTATAACTATTTCCTCCATAAAATACATAGGATCTGCAAAAAAAAATGTATTTGTGCTATTTTTATTATAATTTTAGTGCTTTTGTTCAATATAACTTACAAATAATCTCGTAAAAAAACAGTATTTGTAATTATAAAAACGATGAAGGTCAAACCTGGCAAGTATTGTGTTTAATTATGCTATGTTGTATGATATGCAGACTAATTTGACTTTTTAAAAAGACAAAAAACAAGAACAATTTTGAACATATTTTATTTATTATAGAAAATTACTACACAAACACAAGATACAAAATATGAAAATGCTCAAGATTTTTTTTTGCTATAGTAAAACAAAAGAGACCACCAGCAAATGCTGGGATAACAGCAAGAACAAAAGCATAATTGCAATTGCATGGTGCTACGAATATAAAAAAACCTTGAATCATATGCTTTAATTTATAAAAAATGTGCATATATAATAAAATCGTGTTTATCTTTCTATTATCAAGTATGACCGCATATATTTTCTTCACATCATATATATTCATTATAAAAATATATCATAAAAAATTCATATGTTTTTAAATTTTTCTTAAACTAGTATTTTTCAAGCTGGTACATATTAAGGTATGTAAATTGCAATTTTTATCTAAATTATTAACAACATTTGTTTTTATTCTTATGAAAAACAAACAGCTTGTATGCGTTGCCTGTATTGGCTTACATCTTATAAAATTTTTTTGTTATAGTTTCGAAATAATTTTAAACACATAACAAAGAAAATTTAAATAATATTAAAATGCAATTATAAGTTAGATTAAAAGTTTAATCTATATTAAAGATCTACTTTATATCAGCAAAGGCTTTAATGTAGGCATTTTGTACAGTGAATAACATCGGGTCAATTCGGTACAAAAAGGAAAATAGTTTTGCCTAAAAAAACAGTTTTTTTTGGAAAATCCAGTGTTTTTAAGTACGTTTTTATAAAAACACGATAAAGTTTTTTTTTAGCAAAAAAACTATTATTCTTGTTGTTCGTCTTGAATAAAAAAACTGCTTGTAATAAAAATGTCTTTTGTCGCTTAAAAATTGTTTTTAAATTTTTTTGGTTTATTCTAAAAAAACTTTTTTTTACAAAAAAAATCTACAAAAAACTACTTTATTTACTAAACATATTTTTAGATTTTAAAAATAGTGCATGGTACTTTTTTTTGTTTAATAACCCAAAAAAACGGCTTAGGTAATTTCAGTTTTTTTTTGAAAAATTTCCGTAAAAAAAAATTGAAATATAAGTCAGTGGCGTTCCGAGGAGGGAGTTTCTCTGTCTGTTTAATAATGCGTGGAACGCCTGAATTTTTATAGGATGTGTGCTGTTTTTAAGCTGGAAATTGTTTTGATTTACGAAATCTAAATAAAAAAATTTACGTACAAACTTTGTAAAAAAAAATATTAAACATCTATAAACAAAGTTTAAAGACCTTTTTGTTACAGTAAAACTGACAATCTCCGATTGGGAATTTCTGGGGTTGTCCCTGTTTTGAGATATACGAAAAAATTATAATTGGGTTGTAGAAAACAAAAACAGTTTTAAAAAAAGTTTATTTTATTTGAGACATACAAAAACGAACAAAAAAAAACGGATTTTTTACATAAAAACTGTTTTTTGTTATACTTCAAACGGTATCAAAAACTTTAACTGTATCAAATTCTTAAGTTACATCGACAATCAACTGTTTTACAAAATAGAACTGTTTTGGTTATAAAAAGATTATTACTGAGTTGTGAAATTGTTTAAACAGTAGGGTCTGTATGGCAGAATAAAAACATCCCGTGACAAATGTCTTTTTTGCACTATATAGGCAATAAATAAAAATTAAAGGTTCTTAACATCAATTATCTAGTCAAAATTACAAGAAAAATAATTTTTTTTTTTTGTTTTGATAGTTCTTGTCTAATTATTTACTTGTCAAAACTATAAATGCGTACACAAGGTATATTTAACAGTAAAAAACCAAAAAAAAGCGGAGGTAAATGTAACCTGGTTGACAAAAAATCGGGTTGACATATTTTTTATACATGATAAAAAACAAAAATAAGAAGTTGTTGACATAATTAAATTTTTACGAATAGAGAAACTGATTAAATTAGTGCCTTATAATTAACAAGACGCAACAAATGCAGTTTATTATATGTAATGACATTTCTATTGTGTTAATTATATGTCACGTATATGAAAAAAAAGTATACATATGACGAAACTGCTTCTTTTTTTGTATAGATTTTTTCTTATACTGTAAAATCGTTCGTCAGGCTTGCGCAAATCACTAGAAACTTTTTTTTTTGCACACTATGCATCTGCGTGTCAAGAGAATCTATAATCATGAAAGCGTACACAAAAGAGGCTACGCACGTACTTTTTTCTTTAACTATTGTTTGACGTAAGTGAACCACTTTTTTTAGACTTGAAACATAAACGGCTCATTTTGAAAATATTGAAACAGCTCGTGAATTAAATAAACAATATTTCGAACAATAAAAAGCACAGCTTAAAAATATAGAGAATATTATATATAATTGTCTTTGTTTATTTACACCGTATGATATATACACACTAAAACGAGTTTTTTGTTAATTTACACAATAAAACAATAAAAAAATACAACTTTTAACCTGTGTACATATTTTATTTTTTTTGCGTTTTAAAATAAACTACGAAAAACAGTTTTATCATGTATTTTACAATTTTGCCGAATACTTTAAGCTGACAAAAAAAACTTCTTAGATTTGCCAAAATCTACAACATTAGCTGGTCTAATTTTTTGCTGCAAAGTTTTTAAGCAAGGAGTAATTAGGCTTTGTAGTCTATGATATAAACGACAGCACTGTAAAAATATTCTTTATACCCCAATAAACAATTGTAAAAAAACATTGTAAAACACAATGATGTATGTTTTATATCTCAAAGATCAAATCAAGCGCATTTTTTAGTTTAAAAGATAATCCTGGTTGTAAAAAAATGTTAAATTGCAAAAAAGAAGTATAAAAATACCAAAAAACGATCATGAAAGAATACCATGATTTAGTAACACTTTTTCTTGTATTCTGGTAGTTATAAATACATTAAATAAAATAAATGCCTGAAATATAAAAATAAAAATCAATTTTTCTTTTTTGTAAGTTTATGGTTTGTCACTTTGCTACTCATGATAAATTTTATATAATTTATACTTGGCTTTAGATCAAAAATAAAAAAAAAAAAAAACTAGATATTATAGTTTATTATTTAACAAATTTTTACTATTAACTACTTTTTAAAAAAAGCACAATCTAATTTTGACACTATTTTTACATATTTGTTTTGTCAAATAAAAAACAACAGAAACATTATAAATACTGTGTATGTTTATATAACAGTATATTGCAAGTTATATAATAGGGTTGTTGTGTGCAACAAGATTTCTTGTTATCATTGTTAATAAAAAAAGCATTGTTTTCGTACATGCGTTTAATTAACACCCTTCTCTGCAGTAAAGTATTTTTGTAAAATAAATAACAATTTATGCTATATAATTATTAAGGGTTACATCCAGATAGAAAGATTTTTGTCAGCTGGTACAATAAAATGTACTTAAATGGTTTAAATACTGTAATCTAATATACATAAATTTTTGAAAGGTATATATCGTACGTAAAAATATACTTTAAAATACGGGAAGCTTCCCTTTAACATAAAAAAGGTTTTGCAACTAGACATGTTTAAGCGTTTTTTCCTGTCCTCCTAATATATTACCCTTTTTTAGCTTACAACACATCATGACACTTTTACACTGTTAACTGGTAATGATAAGTAATTTTCTCAAAAATTTTGCAAGCTTCTGCAGTCAAATTGCGAAACCTAATAAACTACATGTTTGTAAAAAATACCTATGTCGAAAGAGTCGTAGATTGACATACTGTTAGAATATGCGAATTGATATAAATATATATTGTATTATTAGCGTGGTTTTAAGAGTCGCTAGAAATTAATTTATTGTAGTTTTTAATAAAGGAAATTGATGGTTTTGTTGTTGAATTAAACAAAAAAAGCAAAGTTGTAAATATGTATATATTGTTGTTCATTGAACAAGTACTAATACTACAAAACTAGATCTTAGCTTTTAGATCACGGATAGTATCATTGCAAATATAGTACAAAACAAAAGTTAAGCTTATTTAAGTAATCAACAGATTTTAAAATAGCAAAAGTATAACACAAACCATATAAACTAATGGCTAAGTATGCGTAAATTTAAAACACGCAATACGTTGAATTTATGCGTTAGAATTAACTAGCAATTAATTAAAATAGGATATTGCACAAATTCTCAGTTGTTTTTATTAAAAAACAACTAATGCAGCATATTAATATGTTTGACATTTCTGTCACTACGTAATAAAAATGATAGACTACATCTATATATAATAATAAAAATAAAATTTAAAATTAACATTACCATGTGGCATCATGTATATACAGAATGATAGTAAGTATTTGTCATAGTTTAGAAACACTTAAGACTGTTTTTTTTTTGCTTTAAATCAAACTTTTTACCCTTAAGTAAATTTATATGATTTAAATAGTCGTTGTTTGTCTTTTCTATAGTAAACTATACAACAAATAAAAGCTTTACTATTTTTTTATGTGTAGTTTTTTTAGTATGGGTTATATCTAGTCTTTGGGTTTATCTTTTTTTCAGGAAGGCCTAAAAAACTACATTTTATCCACAAGAAGCTTTGTCCAAGTAAGCTGTATAGAAAAATAAAACCACACAAAAATTACGCTAATTTTTTTGCAAGGAAGGGTTTAGTATTCTGACTTTCTCCATACTTCCGATCATAGGTTCATACTTCAAGCAAAATTCTTTTTTCAAACATAAAAATTATAGAAACACAACGGTAGAGTACTTAACGGAATAAGTACAAAGAGACTTAAATGTTTCTTGAACTAGAAAAATACAACGTAATGTAGTATTAAACAAACCTGGATCACACATTTAATTAAGACCTAAAGATTAAATTACTTTTATTTAAAGAGGTTAAAATTATGGCTTACCGCAAAAAGCAAATAATAGCAAAATATAGAAAAAACTTTTTGAAAAGTATCACAGAAGAAAAGTATGTGCAAAATATATTGTTCTTTAAGCCTGAAAAACAAAAAAAAAAAAGATTAACATGCTAAGTGCAACACCGCATACTTGACTTTTTTTTTGTCATACAATTACAGTGAATACATAATAAATTTTTTTGGCCAAGGTGTCAAAAGAAACTTTAATTGTAAAACATTTTAACAAAGAAGAGAAAAAAAATACCTTTTAATTGAGAAATAAAAAAAGCCAACATTTTTAAATACACGACGCTGATCACTAATACATGAGATACAAAAAAAAAGGTGCGCAGACGACAAACAGCGTATAAGTGAACAATTCTAAAACTTTAAAAAGACTTACCAAAATCTGAACTGAAACTGTAACGCCAAACGCAACGGTGTTGCAAAATAACTATCTTTTTTTTTATAAATTACTTAGACAAATTAAAAAAATTAAAATAAAGGGTACAAAATCCAAAACTTGCAATTACACGTTTAGATATTTTTTTTAATTAATGAATATGCAAGAAGCTTTGCAGTGAACCAAAACTTTAAATGTTTCAATGCATAAAAGGTTTTTGTACAAAAAAAATATTTTTAATTACTTTTAATTTCCTCTACAAGTTACCGCTTCTAATTCCGACGAGATTTTGTGTTTCTGTATATGGGAAAAAAACCTTGTGTCTCTGTACGTAAGAGAATATAATTTTTTTTTAGTTTATGGGTACCTAGGTAGGCTGTAACGCCTAAAATGTCATATGCTGTAGGTAAGCTACCAGAAATTGCAGAGCGTACTTTTAAGAAAAGCCAGATATATTGTTTACTTCTAAACCTTGTTTTTTGAACATTTTTGAATTTATTTTGCATCACAACAATAAGAAAATTGAAAGTAAGCAATTTTTTATAAAAATGCTTGTTCCTGTGTATTTAACATACCAAATCAGACAAAAATAACTACTGGAAGTGTACCCGTCTCTACAATATTTATACTTCGTAAAAATTGTTGTGAAATTCGGCTCGTTATTGCATCCGCAGAGCAATAAATATATATAGGTAAGACATATAAAACTGTCACAATAAAATAAAAAAATTTTTTTGTCTCTGTTAGTACATTCCACTTTTTCGGTATATTCCATTATTTGATTTTTCTAGGAAGGTTTATAGAATTAGCATAATAATTCTTAAAATTTTCATACTGCTTCAGTCATATTTTTAAAAACCAAATAGTATATTAACTTACTATATTGTATTCTTAGTTTTTTATTTGTACAAAATTAGAGTTATAATACTTTTTACAAATACCTTTATAATCATTCTCGCAATACCTAATAAAATTTTCATGTTAAAAAGTGCAAAAACCAAGTCAAATGGATAAAAATAATTGATGTCTCACTTGATCAAGTTTCAAAACAGGAAAGTCATATAAAAAATGTATAAAAATATAAATTATCAACAA
>JAQFYM010001928.1:0-27520 GCA_034694785.1 Agrenia bidenticulata | reverse complement strand
TCGTTTGCAATTTTTTTATTTAATTTACCTAATTGGGAATTATGGTTAATTGGTATCGTTAACGCGCCTTAACCAAAAAAATACTTTAAATTTCAGTAAGATAGCCGGAATTATTTTTATGTATTAACCGTTGATTTTCATTATGTGTTTACTTAAATTTTTAAATGGCAAAACTACAGATAACCGTGCTTTTTTAAGCTGTATTAACGTTCGCACATTACTCTGGTTATTGATAGTAATAGCTGTTCATCTTTTTGTAAAAATTTAAAAAAAACCTTAAAAAAATAAAAATGGCAAATATATTTGCAAAAAAAAAAAGCATTTGGTGTATGCAACATAAAATACCCTGGCGTTTTTTATATAAATTTGACAAAGACAACACATAAAAAAAACGTTTTAAGACTTCTATATTTGCCTTTTCCATTTTTTTATACATATATGCACTGTTGCGCAACCTTTGAGTTTACAAAAGAATGTCAAACAAATCTGTATGCCGCAAATAAATACTTACTACTTAGTATATAAAATGCAATTAAAGAATAACAAATTACTATATGTTTCTTTTTTTCTGAAATACAAAAAACTTTAGCGTAAAGTTCGCAGCTCTTACAGTCTCCATGTATATATGGTCAAGAGAACGCAAATTTATGTCCGTATAGTTAATGCTAGAAACAAATGCGCAAATGCTAAGTAACCAACCTCGATAAATTTTGATAAGGGACTCAATAAAATGAAGCTGTACAAAGTTTAAGATCTTTGTTATATAGGTAATAAAACAGGAAAAAACAAAGGGTTATAAAGATGTAATATTTAATATAACTTTTGAGGGTAGACAGTAAAAAACAAAAAATGTATGATATGACTTTTTCCTTACTTTTGAACTACTTTTTACTATTTATTTATACCTGTACTGAGATTTATGTAAGGAACATCTTGTAACTATAATTGATAAAAAAAATGATGATTTATGTACCTTTTTTGTAAATATGTAACAACTTCAGCATAGAAAGCACAGAAAAAAAAATCAGATATTATTTTTAGGCTAAAATGGTTAATACATTTTTATAATTTTAAAAAAAATGTAAAACAATACTAGCTTTTTTTATTGTTTTATGTAGTAACCAACACTCGTCTGTATACAAGAAAACTCTGTGTGTAGTACTGAGTTTCTTGAAACACATATTCGGATCTTCGTATGGTATTACTTCGATTTTTTTAGCATAAAGCTTTAAAGAAAAGCAAATAAAAACACGCGAAGAAAAGTGTAATATGTTTATATTTTTATGCAAGAAAACATATCCGCATTTTATTTACCAACCATCATATTTTCTTAGTTGAGGTTTTGCAAATCTAGAATGCTACTTATAACAACAAATACAAAAAGGTACATCTAAGAAAAACTAATATTAAAATAGAATGTTTTATATAGATGCAGTGTTTTTGGCAACTAAAAATGTTATTATAACGAAAAAATATTGATAAATGCTATTTTTTTTTGTATTTTTTTTACAATTTTATATCTGTTTGTATTTTATATGTTTTCACTAAATATTCATTTTTTTTTATTGTTCGTTGTTTTTTTTGTAGGCAAACAACGTATATTAAGGTTTGCTAGTGACTATGAATATGTGTTTAATATTGTTATAACACCTATTATTTAAATAAAAGGCACTAATTTGTTCCATTTATATATAACGCTTAATTTAATATATAAACCATATATTTATGCGAAAATTTTTATTCTATGTATGATTTATATAATTTTAAAACTAGTACTAATTATTTGAAAAAATTTAAAACATCAAAATCTTTTAATTTTTGTTTTTTTAATGCCTTGATCATGGAACAAAGTTTACAGAAAGAAATCAACATCTATATGATGGTGGCGGATGCCATGATAAGTGTTTATATGCCCACAAATTTGTTAATGCGTCCCTGGAAGTAGAAATAAAAAACTTGGTGCTGATGTCAAAAAAAAACTCGTTGCACCGATGATAAAAGCGAGCATTTTCGAATAGATACGAAAAAATATATAGAGATAAAACGATGCGCAATAAGAGAATATATTGTGCAAGCGCGCATATTAGAGTAATATCTGTATGTGTTGCCGTAACGTTAGTACCAAAAAGCTTTTTTATAACAGAGAGAACACAGCTAAGTACAAAAAAGCGACGCGCAACTGAATTGAGTCGCTAACATACACAGCTTCAAAAAAAACACAGGGATCAAATTGATTTGCGCGTAGCAGCTGCATTCTAAGCTTTTATTTTATACTTTACGAAAGACTGTACTATTGCATAAAATTTTATACTAGTATGCCATTTTAGTCGGATGACCAAATTGTACAAGCTATTATGTATAAAGCAGGTTTTAAAACGCAATACACCTATAGAAATGTTTTACCGCATTTTTATTAAAAAAGTGCTCGATCTAAAGCATACTGTGCACTTGGAAACAGCCACGAATAGTTTGCACATAGAACGCGATCATGGGTGGCAAAAAGGCATATCCCTTCATAGGAGCCTTATAAAAAGGGCCCTGTGTTTCTGTGTATTGCACTCAAAAAAGTATAAAAACAATTACAGCAATATACTTTTTGTATGAAAAATATTTTTGTGCAGAATGCATTTTATATATTTTACCAGTTATATGTCAAAATGTTTTTGCGTAACACGATTTGGTATTATCCACCCCCCTTATGGACATTGATGATCTGCTGTTTGCACACAACTTACAGTTTGTAGAGTGGATCAGATGATACTTTTGGTCATTTGTATCATATGCCAACTTAAATTATACATAAAAACAAAAATTTGCATTAAAGTAAGATAAAAACGTTATATTTGCATAAGGTAAGTAAAGATACTATTCTTTCTTTACATCTGTGGCAACACCCTTGACCTTATTACAGGTAACGGCTATTTGTATATTGCTTTAGTATGATTTTAGAGTTTTACATTTTTTTCTTATGTGTTTTTCTTTTGTAAATTTTTAACCGAAGCTATCCAAACCTTCTTAAGCGGTGTGCAAAAAAAAAAAAAAATTATATATATACCCGTGCAAAAAATATTTTATAACCTAGCAGACGCCATTTTTTTTCGAAGTTTTTTCATTTATTACATAATTTAATTTTTATGCGAACGGGGTGATGCAGCAAATGTCGAACACGTCAAATTGCTTGTCGAAAAGAGTAAAAGATCCATATAAAAATATATTGCAACAGAAATTTACTCCGGTATTATAAATATAAAATTACGGCCATATTGAAAATAATACACAAAAGCGCTTTTGCATATATAGGAAGACAACAATAAAATATGTATGTACGCTTGCACCAACAGAATCTGCATTAAAAAAGGAAACTGGTGTGTAATACAGAGAGCTTGTATAATTATTTTATTTAAAGTAAAGAAATGTTGCAAGAAAATACAAAAAAAAAACCCGAAATATAGTAAAAATGCGCTGGCATAACAATTACTGATATAAATGGGGTATATAAAAAGCATTAAACGCAATTCTTTTGCATATTGACAATTAGTTTTTTGTACAATAATAAATAAATGAACAAAAGGAATGTATTTTATCCATGCGAGAAATACAAAGAAAACGGATACACACGATGCAGTTGCATAACACTTTGATACAGATACTAGATAGACGAATACGTTTAGATATATATCGTGACCTGACGTTGTATATAAAGCACTGCAATAAAGCTTAATACAATACTATTTGCGTACGATATACTCACTAAGAGCTTGCCGTACTTTTAATAGTTGTTGATTACTATATGAGGTGCTACGCATATAGAATTACCAAATATAAATCAATTTTTAGCATACTTATAAATTTTTACAATTCTGTGGCGATACTAACCTATGGGTGCAATTTTTTTAATAGCATTAATTATTTAGAAGTTGCCCTTTTGTCAATATCTCTTTTATTGTAAAAAAGAAATGATAGATATTCTCTGCATTATCTTTTAATAGTTGAAGCATATTTAATTGAATTTAGTCCCCAGATAAAAGGGCCGAATAACTGGGCCGAAATAATATGGGCCGAAAATAAAGAGGACCAAAATTTTGATGGGCCGAAAACAAAAATGTCCAAAACTAAAACGGTCGAAAAAAAAAGCTCATAACTATTTTGGTCCAAACACAAGTTTAAGCATATCATTTGGGGTGTATATATTATATTGGATTCAATTATTTAATATCCAAATAAATTTCGCTCATTATCTTTTTTCACTTTTTTTTCACCAATTAAAATTTCGACTCTTTTTTAATAAACGGCCATGTTTATTTTTAGCCTTTTACTAGGTCAGTGTCAAGTTTTACAAAATTTGTAATCTTTTGCAAAAAAAAACATTGGATTTTTTTAAATGTTGTATTTCTATACACAAGTTTCTGTTGTAGTCTCTATTCTTGTTATTTTTATTTGTTGAAATAATACCGCGGATATAGATATACATATAGAATAACATACAAAAAGAAAATAAAAAACTCTACTAACTAAAATACGAATTTTGTAATCGCATAAAAAACAAAGTGTTTAATGCTTGCGGAGACTATATATGTATTTTTCAATCACTCTAAAAAGTATGTGTTTCGTTTTGTATTGATAACTGTTTTAAATTCAAAAAACATAAAAGGCACAGAAAAATGCCAAATTAGCTTAAGTGCGCAAGTAAGTACATATAATGCAAAATTTATCGCACTCGGAGTCTTTATAAGTTGTTACAAAATAACCAAAACAACTGCATTACTATGCATTGGGTTTATACATTTTTTTAAAAAAAAAACGTTATACATTCTTTAAATGATCTAAGAATTTACGACGATAAAGCGTTTACGCTTTGGTAAACTGCGCTTGTAAATTTTTTATGTTTCTTGATTTACCCGTAAATAAGAAAACGACAATTGTAAGCATTTTTATATGTGCACACATAAAATTCTATAAAAAACATATAGTACTAAGTCGTAAGTAACGTATTATGGCTTGTTGCATACAAATGCCCGCTATCGTCAAATTGACACAGTAAATTGTGAGCCGTTTGTTTGCCCATAGATATCCATCGACAACAAAAAAAAAATAAAATGTTTTAAACAGCAGTTATATTGCCAGTTATAGTTTGTAAAACTTTTAAATTAATAATCATGGGTTTTTTTGTATTTGTATCTTTTAGTTTTTTCTAATAAGTTACACAAAATTTAAGCAAAAACCGCTATTTTACCAAACCTTTACTGGGTACTTACTGAATAGTAACAAAAAAAAACGGTAACCAAATCTTAACTTACGGTAAATTAAAGTCCCTACTGTAAACAATTCTCAGACAGAAGGTACAAAAGACCAGAGGTTCAACCAGAGATTTTCAAAAAAAAGAAGTCCAAAAAAAAAGAAAGTAAAAAAACTATGTCAGAAACTAAGACGCTTCAAATTTTGTGTAAATGATTTTTGGGTCTAAAATAAATCAACCCTAGCATATAGGAACCTCTTTATTGTAAATCTGTTATTTTTTTAACTTTTTTGTATAATTCATCGTTTTTTCAGACTTTTTTTTTGTTAGACACATTTGTTATTTTTATTTTTTGCTGTCCATCATTGTATAAAGCAGAGATTAAAAAAAAAAAGCTGTAGTATAAAATTTTTTCATAAAAAAAACATTAAAATGCATATTTTTTATCAAAAAGTAAGTAAGGTAAGGAGAAGAAAGTTGCATTCAAACATTTTAGGTAGTTATTATCAACAGTAATATTAAAAATTCAAAAAGAATAGATATCAAAAAAAGACAGAAACGGAGGAACTGCAAAAACAACAATAAAAAGGTATGTTTTTGTAAATTTTAATATTTACTACATTTTTGTGCTTAAGTACATCATGCAAAAACAATGTATTTAGGATTTAAAAAAATAAAAACGATGCTTAAATTTAAACTTTGTGTACAAAAAGTGTTTTTTTTTATATAATAACTTACTTTATAAGAGTTAAAAAAAAAAATATAAAATACCCATGTGTGATGTGATATACAAAAAGGACAAAATATTTAATATCAAAGATAAACAACTTACTTTGTTCAAGCGATCCTATTATCATGCAACAGGATAACAGCAGGCATTCAATTTATATTTCAATTTGTATAAATAAAACAAAAAAAATGATAAATTTGCAAAAAAACGAGTTTTTATAAACATGAACTGTAAGATACTTGTAACTAGGGTTTTTAACAGCGGGGCTCTTCAGCTCTTGGTTTTTTGCCATTTTTCTAATTTCTACCCTGGGTAAACCCCGGGGGAATTATTTTGTTAGTTTTTAGAGTCATATAAATGCGTGTATTATAAAAAGACCTAAAAAAATTTGCCATAAAAAAATATTGTATTTCTGTTGTTATGGTAAAAAAGTTTGGCTGTAGACTTATTATATTTACACAGAAACCTTTTACGGGTATAAAAGAAAACACAAAAAAATATTTCCATGGAGATATCAAAAAACAATACCCAACATAAGATAAATGGTGTTGCAAAAAAAATGAACTAATAGATAGTTTTAACACCTGTGTTTTTTTTTACACATTTAAGAAAAAAACAAAAATAATTGAAAGAGGGGGTTCGTAGAAATATATAAAAGAAAATAACATATGCCCTTACATGCAAAAAAAGGTTTTTTATATAAACTTGAGGGTATTTGTAACTCATTTTTTTATGTATAAAATATAAGTCAAGTATATTTAATTGCAGTTTTTATATAGGTAGTGGCTAAAATAAACCTTGCGCATAAAGTAAAGGCACTTACTAACACGATAAAGCTTTTATTATATTTTAAGTATAGGTATAACTAATCAAAAGTTGCAAAATACTAGGTTTATATTATAAAAAAAGTAGTTTTGTAGTTTCCGACATCACCGGTCGTATTTAATTTTATATTCTACTTTAAATGTTTGACAAAATGCTTTAAAAACCTAGCGATGTTTTTATTTTAGGTTTTTTTGAGTGTGTTTTTGCATTTCATAATATTTTAAAAGGTTGTTTGTTTCAAGAAGCCTATTGATACTAAATTTACAAAAGTTTTAACAAAACAGACAGGACTATAAGGTTATTTGTTATATCAAAGAAATGCAATATTTTACCACTACTTTATTGTGCATGTGTTTTACCTGTGCTTAATAAGCTTACAAATAGTGCAACCAGACGGTATTTGACACGATTTCGCTTTGAAAAATTTTTGTACCTGTTTGAATATCATCACAATGTAAACATGGCTGCTTCGCACCGCTGTGCAGCGCTTCATTATACACATTTTATACTTTTTACGCTTGTTTTATAGTACTTTTGATAAAAAAAATAGGTAAATTAAGTCTAAACTAAATATCTCTAGTATAAAAGACAGAAAGCGGCTTTTGTAGGTTCTAAATTCTTAGAATGCTGTTTAACTTTTTATTCGGTGTTTAACTATTTTTACATGCTTTTAAAAAACTCCTGCCTTAAGGAAATTTAAGTATGAAAAAACATGGCATCTAATGAACAAAATAAAATATAAATAGAATGTGTATATACACATTGCTACCTAGGACTTTTACAACAAATAAATGTTTTTTTCATTTGTGTTTTATGTATATTTTACTTTACCACCAAAGAAAAAACAGTGATAAACTAAAAATGATATAGAATGACGTATAAAAGTTTTTTGAAGATACGCAAAAAGTTTTCTCCCGTTGTTACCCCAATTTTCATTTTGTGTTTCTAATGTTCCTATACAAAAAAAAAATTAAAATTCTAAAAATATGATCTCTTAAATACGGAAAATCCATGCCCTACAAAAACGGCAATTATTCAGTTTTTCTTGTATAATTTTCTTTTATTAGTAGTTTTAAAATTTCATAAATATAATATCGCATAATTCTGGTATATATAAAAGGCGGCTTTTTAGTATAAGTGGTTCAAAAAAAAAAATTGCGGGTGATGAAAAACGCAATATATGAAGTAAATGTATGCAACCTTTGTTATACTATGGCAATTAGTTTTCTATCGGGCTTTTATAAAAAAAAAAAGTTTTTTATATTTTATGGAGGCATTTTATTTTCTAACTTAAATTACACGTTTCAAACAACATTGCGAACGCAACGCTACTGTGCTATTTTCAGTTAAAATTATTACATATCAAAAAAGATTTATTTCATAAAAATATCAGAATTCAAGAGAGTAATATAAGAACACTCTCATCATTACCAACAGTATTTAGAAATTGAAAAACTACGCCATTTAATTTTTTTTACAAAGCCGCCATCAAGTTTTTTTTCAAACAAAATAGCAGTATCATATTGCATACACAAGTACTCAATTTATATAGGTTGTGTCATATAGGCATCTTCATAAAGCCATTTAATTCATTTAGTGACTTTTACCTCAACAAATATGTAAACCCCGGGGTCCCGGGTTTTCCCCAAGAACCCCGGGTTTTCCGCGAGGCCCGGCGGGGTTCGGATAAAAACAGCATTGAAATACGGTAGGTTTTTTTACCCCCTCAATTTGCATATACTTGCTCTACCATTAATAATATGTGTAAAATAAGGGGTCTGTTTGATCTAAAAAACTAGGTGTGTCTTTTTACTTTATCTGGCGCAAGTTACAGAACAGTACTAGTGTAACGTGCAAAACGTATGCGTGATAGAATGCAACTACACTAAATGGCAAAAATTGTCCAACAGAGCTTCAAAAAACATTAAAAAATATAAATATACTTTTTTGTGGAATACAAAAATGCACCATAAAATTCTAGTAAAAAAACGTCCCTTTGTGCGCTTAATATTTTTTTAGAGCTGCGAATTAATAACTTTTTTACTAAATAAGTTCTATCTATTTTTTAATAAAAAAATAATGTAGAAAAAGTTCGAAATTTTACAAAAAAAACGAAAACTGAGATAAACCATGCCAAAAAAATTTATATACGAATTTTATTTTTTTTTTCGATTTTTTTTACAAGTTATTTATAAAAAAAGAAAAAAAAACTTCGAATAACATTTAACGTTGAATTTACAATGTAAAGTAGGGTACAGTCACTTTTACCCATGCAGACCCTTTTTAAAAATAAAAATATTATTAAAAAATAAAAGTGGTATACCTATAAAACATGAAATACGTTTTTACTGTCTGTATTAAAACGCACCGTGTTTCCATGTATTTTTACGGTTTTAATATTTTTGTTATTAAAATGCCTTGAACCACTTGAACTGTTCTTTTTTAAAAAGACCAGTGCGGTACTGAACGGACCAGTTACCATATTTACTGTAACCTGTACCACCGCGAACCCTATAAAAACAAAAAAATATCAGCGAAGTAGAGATAAGCGTGCAATTTGTATTATGCTACAAAAGAAAACTGTATCTGTAATTATAAGGTGGTTAATGAATTGGTTGAAAGTATAATGTGCTTTTTAATCAAACAGCAGGTAACAAAAATTAGAATGATACCAACACCTGCGCGGTGATTTACTTAATATTACAGTGGCATAATACAAAAAACTAATATTTTTGTTACGTGTACATTCTAATATGCGTTACAAAAGGTGGCTATACCAAGAACATATGAACTAAACACAAAAAAAAACTAAAAAAACGGATTAACAAATTTACGGTGATGTATTATTAAAAAATGCAGAAAACAACGCAAATTAATAAAAGAATATATAACACATATTTAAATTAAACCACGAACGTAAAGCTTTTTTTGTCTTAATTTAAAAAAGTAGGAAAAAACTAAAATTAAAATAAGAACGTGTTGCTACTGATATATGCAAAATATTTTAAAAAAACACGTAAGCAAAAAATGCTTGTACAAATCCTGTATGGGCTTTGCGAGTGGCATGAGTTGCCATAGATGTACGCATTTTTCGTAATATTACGTATTGAGACACATATGTGTTTTCTGTAAGTGCCTTGAAAGCCACTACTAGGAAGAAGTGGCAAAAAATTGCTGTATGTGCATTATTAGGTACGACGATACAGAGACGTGCGTTAGATAAAACATATTGTTCAGGAAAACGAGTAAAGAATGCGTATGCGTTACGTATTGCCCGATCTAAAATGCGTGAAATCTATTATCAGGGTCGCGAGAAATAGATATAGATCAAGAAACTAAGTACCCTAAAAATTCAAACAAAGTGTGGATGTGCAACAAAGTAGTTGTAAAGCATCACAAATTATTTTTTAGTCGTTCTAATACTTCTTTTTTTTGTTTTCATAATCTTCCACACCGTTTTTTTGTAAGTCTTTACAACCTGGTTTCTTATCAAGAAGGCCACAAACCACTTTTAAAACGCAATTTCTAATTTAAACCCACGCTTACAACTGTAGAAAAAAACAGATTGCGCAATGCCAAATTTATTGTTATCTTTATGCATTGATTGCACAATACAGTTTATCTATACAATTGTAACGTTTGATTAAAACTACATTTCTTATTTCCATTACTTATAACTTACAAAAAAACAGCATGCTAACTGTGTTTAAGAACTATTAAGGAACCCTTCAAATCAGGTGCTCATTTTAATACGCTTTTTGCAAAAAAAGTTTTATGGTGTAGCGCAGTGAGGTAGCCAGAATTTTTTTGGACGTGGGCTAGTCAGTGTTATATACAAAAGATACCATACTAACACGATCCAAACTGTAAAAAAGCTTATACATTTTTTTTGAAATTTTTTATAATAAAAAATTTTTGAATCAGAATTTTATTGTAAAAAAAACCTTTGTTTAAGAAAACAACCCCTTCGCAAACTCAGGTAAGACTCGTGTTTAAATGGGGGTGGAGCCTCTTCCCTGCACCTGGCTACGCCACTGATGTAGCGGGGTAATAAGGAGGGGCAAAGAGGCACGTTTTCTCCCGGAATAAAAAATAAAGCATGAAGGTACTGTGGTTGTTTTCTAGCGATCAAAAACGTCGAAAAACTTATTTTAAAGATTTTTGTTTTTGTTTAATTTAGTTGACAAAAATAGAAAAAGCTTTTTTTTTCAATGATGATTTTTTTTTGTTATGCTCGTATAAGAACTCTTTGCTACACAATTTCTATGGTTTCTATATAGAATTACGAAATGACATAGTCATTTGCAAATAAAAATCGCCGAAAACGACAGAATAAATGTAAAAAATGCTTTGAAGGTATTAAAAGAATAAAAAAATTTTAAATCGATGAACTAGGGATGTATGTAAAAATTATTACGCCTATACAATAATACAGTCGTTTAAATACTCTATGACAGGGCTGAAATAAAATTTTTATTAGGGGTCAAAAGATCAAAAAGTTAAGAGCCACAAAAAGCAAAAAAAAATACTAAAAAAAGTAAATTAAGGGTCTTAATTAGTGTTTTCTTAAATGTTCATGTGTCATAACCGACTGCATAACAAATTAGTCGCTGTATAGTAGAATGCTTTTGTAATATCTTGTAAATGTTTTTTTGAAACCGTTTATAGCAATACATTGGCAATTAATTATCATGCTTACTAACACTTAGTTGCAAGCCTCTTCTATATATGTACACAATTTAAATTGCTTATTTAAGCTTAATTTCATAAATATGGCCTTTTTGGACTTCTAATTAAGAGAACTAGGAAAAAAATACAAAAAAGCTATAAGTTGAGAATTATTCTAAATATTATTCTTTATCCAATTTATTCTTATATAAACATGATTTTTACAATACAGCATAGTCATCAGCATGCTACTTCTATTTATAAGCTTACATTAATGCCCCACTTTGTCCTAATAAGGGGGAAATTCGATTTTTTAGTTCTATACTTTACTTAAACTATGTAAAACATCATTGAAAAAAAATACGTGCATGATAAGATGTTAGATCATCTTGTTAGATGTTAAAGTCAATTAACGTATCTTTTTATGTCCCGGCTGTGAAAAAAGATAAAATACAAAATTATGTTATGTAATTTACGGTTCTGTGTAAATTCTTAAAGTAAATCAACTTATCAAAAAATTTTAGAAACAAAATCCATATGCTGTTAACAACCACGTATACTTTGACGTAACAAATAAAACTGTTTATCGTATAATGTACACCAAGGCCTGTATGATCTGCAAATTAGCACCCGAACATAGACTAGTTATCTGTACGAACAAATCAGTTAAACATAGCATATAAATATCACGTATAGTAGTTTTATATTGATGCGGCTGATTCTGTAGTTTTTTAAATTTATGTTTAGGAAAAAGATTTAAATGGTCTTTAAAAATTATAACTGGGCATTATGTTTTTTGTTTTTGTATTATGTAGACAGTATATCAGATTAAATAGAATTTTAATTGACTATTATGTTTGTTTATATGTACACATTAAATGCATGTTGTTATATTCTTTAATTGTAAAATTTAATATGATGACAATGCTTCTGTATATCCTGCCTATATTTTGCAAATATATAATTATCTTAGGTTGTTTTCTTGAAAAAATTGTAAAAAATACAAAACACGGGCATTTTTTTATGTTTTATATGTCAATTGACACATTATCGTACTCAAACATTTTTATTTATCTATTGTTAAATTAGGAAATAATCTATAATTTTTGAAAATTAATTATAAGAGAACAAGGGTAAATTAACATATCTAGAAATTTGAAAAGGCCTGCCTATATGCCTGCAGTATAACAGTACAACACAAACATAGTTTTGAGATATGTTTTTGTTGCAGTCACACGAGTACCGCGTGCATCTGCATTGCAATGCTGACGATACATCAGATTCTTTACATAATAAAAGCAAAAACCTTTCTATTTTGTTTGATACACAAACGTTGTACCCAACCCCTATTCTTTAACTAGCGTGTGTTTGCATTATAAAGGATTCGAGTTAGTAACTGTTCCGTGTCGGATCGGCATTTTCTTGTTTGGGTTTTATAGTTTCATTTTCGTTTTGATATTATTGATTAAATGTATTAACATTTTTTTATAAATATTCACAAAAAATATAATTTGGTAAAAACATTAGAAATTTCCACAAAAACATAATTTTTTAACCTGTATAACAGTTTCATTCTTTGCAAAAATACTAGGAAAAAAAAATACTCTTATCTTTTATATGATTCTGAGTTTTTTTCGGTATAGAATCGATCCTTGTTTTACGCCTTTTTTTACTAATGATGCTATCCAAAATGTCCTGGGAAAAATGGTCCCTGACATAATGTACTAAAAACACTTATCTAGAATAAAATAAACCTAGACAAAATACCCTGTAAAAATGTCCAGTGAAAAATGTTCTTAAGAAAACTTATATAGGACTTAATTCTTTTAGATGGGAATCTACAACGTTTTTCTTTATAAAGCTGTAAAACGCCACGAATATTTAGTAACCCATAACGTGCAACAGCTGATGTGCATGTATATTTAGTGCATTTTTTATAATTAATGGCACTTATTTTCCTCATAATTTTTATAATAAAAAACAATTTACATTGTTTTATAAAAACAAAAAAAAAATACCATGACAGAAAAATTGTTACGTTTGCAGTTAGGTTTTATATGTGTTACTTTTCACGTCGTTTTCTGTTATATAGGAAAAAATCTTTTAATTCCAAAAACTCTTTTAGAACACTCCCACTTTCTAATAAATTTGCCTAGCATTCCTTTTATATTCACTTTGCACCAGAAAAACCTAAACTAGGCAGAGAAAATACAATAAGACAATATTTTATCATTTTAAAATGCAACCATTTTTTTTACCAGCTTACCAAATAAATTAAACATACTGTAATGCTATCAAATCGCAGGAATTAGTTGTTAAACATCTGCAATGTTGTAAGCTGTTAAATATTATTTTTACATAAAATTTCAACAGGAAAAATATAAAGTTAACAAATTTTGTTACGTTTAAAAGCACGGATTGTATTTCGTGCAAATTCTTATATATTTTTTGAAGTTTCAAAAGTTTTTGTACAAAGAAATATTTAAAAGAGTTTTAATAGAATACCTCGTTGTTATACTCCTAAAATGTTTAGATTTTTATCCAATTTGTACACCTTCGTTTTTAATTGTAGCCGATCAATGCCATAGACTTATTTCTTTATAAAATTTCGTTCTCTGACATTTTGGCTTAACCATTTTGACCAAGACACTTTTTCCAGGCCATTTTTTTCGAGACATTTGTCCGCTGCATCTTCTCCATAACATTTTGTCCAAGAAAATGAATACAGGAAATTTTTTGTCATGTTGATAATATACTGCACGACTCTTCTCATTTTCATATCGTTTAAAAGCTTCTTATGTATTATAATCGAGAGACAATATTTTTAATCTATGATTTGTTTTGACGCTCATTTTGTATTATTTATATTGCATTTTTATGTTTGTTTACGGTGCATAAAAATTATTAAACTGATAAAAAAACTTAGTTTTTTTTTTGATTGTAAGATTTTTTTTGTTTGGAATAAGCAAAAAGAAACTGCAGGTTAGGTTTTTCGTATGTTTTTTTTATATGATCCGCATCTTTTTTGGACGTGCGTTTACGCTGACGACCCGGGTGTATACTCCGGGTCGTGAGTTAGCCCAGGTCGAGTAAACCCGCTAAAAACCCCGGGTTGATATTTTACGGGTACCACCCTTGTTCTCACAAAACAACGTCTACGAGAATCGTAGTTTTTTTTACGTTTTTTAAAAAATATACCAATAAATAAAATATGTTTCTAAAATATTTGTAATATGCAATATTGCTCTATTCTGTGTTATGCGTACGGTGTGATATCGAAGTTTGCAATGATGTATATTGCTACATGATGCACGCATGCCCCAAACTATTGTGAAATGTTTATAAAAAGCTCTTTGCAAATTATATAACTATGAAATTAGAAAATTAAGTAATTATAAAAAAACAGGGTTAATTTACTTGATAAACTTAATATACAATTATAATAGCGTTTATGCTTTTACCATCATGCTTTATATTGATAAAAAGCTGTTAAGAAGGCGTGCAATATATTGCACCAAAAAATATAATTCAATAGATCTTTAAAAAGATAAAAATTGTGCCGTAAGCTTTTTGTTGTTATAAACTGTATATACGCTTGACTTAAAACTGTGTTTTTTACAGTAAACAAATGCTACTTTGACTCGTAGATATAGGTTTTAATTGAACCTTCCTGAGTTAAATACACATGCTATACTTTTATTAGCTTACGATATTTTATTTCTGAAAAAAGCTTGCATATCTGTATGCTAGAAAAAAAAATAAAGTTTTAAGCGAAGGTATACGATTGAAGTACTGCATTTTATTAGCAAAAAATATTCTTTAGAAAAATACACAAATATACAAAGCATACAATAAAAAAACCGAAGCGACAATTTACAATGTTTTTACTGCGTGATTCGTGTTGCAGCTTGTAATGTGTATTACATATTCATGTCTATAAAAAAGTAACGCTGTCGTTTTTACAAATAATAAGGTTGACTTAAGTATGCAAGGTATCAAAATGTATTATTTAAAATTGAACAGAAACGTCAATAATGTAAAAATATACATACAGATATAGTTACTACACTTGCAGTACGTAACAGTACCCTGTAGAAATAGGTAATTTGTTTTTACTCAAAATCTATATTTTTTTCTTTATTTTGAGTATATTTTCAATTGTCACGAATACCGCTGTTATTACTTTTTTTTTGCATTCATTTGCATAAGAAACTATCATACCCATATATGAATTATTATGTTTGTATAAAATTATACAAACAAATAGGTTGTATTTTGGCCATACTAATGAGGATTTGAATTTCCTTTTTTACAATGGCAAAAAAAGACTTTTGATTGCAAGGTTGGTGATAATAACGCGCAATCAAAACACGGATTCTTTTTTTATTTTTTTTATGAATTCTTTTATAAAGGTATAAAATTGCAGAGTTATTCTCTTAGATACTTGCGTCATTGTAAATAAAACCTGTTACCAAAGTAAAGAAATACAGTGAACACACATATGAATATATACTGCAAAAAACCGAAAAAAATGTAAAAAAGTAATAATAGCATCTAGAAGCAAACAAAAATATAGTTTTTTATTATTATAAAAATTATTTTAAATACTTTTACAATAAAAGTAAATTTAGGTCGTATGTTTAACACAAAACTTTTTTGAAATAGTAATTATTTACTTTCAATTAATGCTTTACAAAAATTATAGACCTTTGTAATATTCTATTGTAAAAAAATATTCATAGAATTTTTAGTATAAAATATTATTACAAAGTTTTAATAGTTATAATATTTCAACCCCCTAATACTTTATTAATTATTATAAAATACTTTATCCTGTCGTCTTAAACCTCATTAATACAAAAAAGTCATCGATCGATTAATGGCAGCAATAAAGCAAAATTTTATTCAAATTATAACGAAGAAACAACACTTTAGAGCAAAAATTGTTTATCTTAGCACTAAAAGGTCTTTCATAATATTTTTTTGTGTCAATATACAAAATAGGAGAAAAATGCGTCACTGTATTATATGATGTAGCACGTTTGGTACAAAATGTTGTTTACCCGAAATTTTATTTGTCTATTGGCACAAAAATATGACGACAAGTAAGCATAATATCGGACCTCGAAAATACAATATACTGGTAGATTCGACATACATATTTATGTTTATCTTGAACTGTCATGAAATACACAATATATATTAATGGATATTTGGTAAGTATACTTTAAAACTAGATGGCACAAAAAAAACTTATAGGCCTCTTATGCTACCACGTGTAGTCACTCATATATGTATGACAATATGTATTAATACAAAAACGTTTTTTTACGAAAAACTGTATACTAAGCAAATATTTACAGCATTTTATACTTGACACTGTATTTATATACACCAAAAAATTAGTTTGGTATTTTTATTGGCAGCAATCGTGCAGTAAAAACGTAAATATTTGTGTATCTAAATATTTCTTATGACTTCTAGTTTATATGAGTAGATGTTGTAAAAATTTATTGTTTTTTTTAGTTGATGTTTCTTTTAACCTGTCTATCAGTCAATAATAAATGCTTTGCAACTGCATTTATGTATTAATATGTTTATGATGATACTCCGTTGTATTAAAATCTGCTGCTGTATCCAGGAATTTATTGACAGCTGTTCTAAGATGTATGGTTTTAATTACTAAAATTTGTTTGTTTTTATGTGATAAAGATAAATTTCCTTTAGACATGACAAAAGAATCAGTGCTAAAAAACACATTACCTGTGCTTGCAAAACATATTTTTTTTTTTGCGGTAAAAAGATAAAATTTTGACTGGGTAAAATTGTAACTAACGTAACAAAATATCGTAGTAGAAACATGGTTCTTTACGTTTGTTACAAGTAAATATGTAAAAGCTTACATCTGTGCCAAAAATCTACTGCCGTAAAAACAAAAGTAAGTTATACTTATAAGTATATAAATAGTAAAAGTTGCATATAATACACACATTCCTTTTTTTTGTACAGTAATTAATGTTTAAACTAAAATTCTACAGTTTTTTACCTAGTTTTTAGTTTGCATATCTACGCATTTGTGTGCTTTTTTGCGATAAAACAAAAACATTGGTTTTTTATACTGTTTTTAGAAAACATACCAAAACCTACAACTTTTTTTTGTTTTTGTGTTTACATCATATCTGCGTGGCCCAAATATTTTTGTATCTAAGTTTTTGGGCGTATTGTTCTTTCATATACACAATATCGGCTACACCAGATTTTAAAACTACAAGCAAAAACCGCTGTTTTAAACGGTAAAATTTTTGGCTTGTAGTGAATAATGCATTTTTTACAAACCTTGACAAAAAGTAGTTGCATACAGTTTTGCTTTTTTAACTGGTTACACTGCACTAGTCATTCGTAGAGAAAATGTTTGGGTTCAATTTAAAAAAAAACACTCAAAATAAAAAGCGATCTTTAACGTATCTCTATTATTTTAACTATAAAAAACCACTTAAAGCGTCCTAAAAGTATATTTTAATTTAGTTTAAAGGACAAATACATTTATATAACTGATACCCCTGCAAACATTTAACGCACAAACAAAACAAATTCAACTACATCACAGTGTTAAGACTACTACCTATGTTTTTATGCGTGCGTTTTTTATTTTCCTGAGTGTTTGCTATAGACTAACCGTTTATAACGTAAGTAAAATTCTTTTTTAGCAAAAAAAAAATTAGGGAAGTGTTTAATTTGCCAAGCGAAACCTAATTTTCATTTGAATAAAAAAAAATGTGGTTCTTGTTGTCCATGGCTATCTTTTGTAACATTTATATGTGTTTTATTTTATGAGTAAACACTATTGCCACCTATCAAGACCAAAAAAAAAATTAACTTCTTATACATTTTTCTTGACTTATATCACTAATAATGGTTTTAAGTTTTACATGTTGAGTTAGATACTATATCTAACCAATTCTAAAAACAGAAATAAAAAGCAAACGCTATCTTTATATGCTATATCGACCCCGTATATCAAGAGAACAGCGACTACAGGCATTTGTCGCCTATCATTTTATGCATAAGTACATTAAACATTGATTATGTACCTAATCTTTTAATTTTCATGTTTGTGATAAAAAGTGACAAAATTTATCAGCTGATAAATGTGTTCGAGATTTAAGGATATAAAGAAAGACAATTAAAATGCATATGACATCTTCCATTTAGATGGACGCCGTAAAGAAACAATCTAAGCCCGACTTCACCAACACATCCAACAACACACTTCATTCTGACTTGCTAAAATACTTTTTATGCTGTCTTCACATGTATTATAAAAGCTTTAATAGTTTTCTCTAAACTTACAACGGCTTTTTATAAGTTTTGTTCCGTTTGGTTGTTGTTTTTTTTAATATTACTCTTTTTTTATTAATAGGCAAGTATCTATAAATATTACCTTTTTCATAGATTCTAATATTTTTTCATTCTATGTATATAATACGGTAAAGCAAAAAACTTTACTGTATATGATGGGGAGACAATGGTATACTGCAAAAAGCAAATATATGTGTAAACACAATGCAAAATATGTTTAAATACTTTCATTTCTCAATGGAACCCAAAAAAGAATATTTAGTAGTAAAATTTAATCACGCAATAATAAAAACAACCATCATGACATAATATTGCATTTAAATACCTGTTAAAAATCTATGGTATATATATGGCACTTTGCAGCCGGCTTTGTTATAATTTTTTTGTTAAACGACAGAACTTTGCTAAATGTATTTTTGGAATGATAAAATACACATTACTGCTGTAAACATAGGCAAATTCAGATATATATACCTTCTTTTGTTAATTGTTGATGCCTCCGCATCTAAAAGGTTACAAGAAGCGACGGAACAGGATAGAGCCTACCATGCCAAAGTCACAGTAGTCCAACCCCTGAGACAGACGAAGAACCCGAACCAATATGCGCAGCATCAAGTCTAGTCGAGTTTATCGGCTCCAACCGATGAACAATGCCCACCGCAGAACCCGACATTGTTAGTGCAATAAGCCAACTATGATTAAAACGGTTTAAATGCATCTGGATAGACAAAATGTATTCTAAAACACAAGATTGGAAACTTGTGGTTCCCAAATAACACGTCAAAATAGAAAAAAAGTATTGAGGCGCCAAAAATGCTTGTTTAAGCGTTATTAACAGCGCAAACGACACCCTAGCGAATCTGTACTCAAAGTAAAAATAAAAAGCATTCTTAGTATCTAAATTCTACGTTTACGTGTACGCTTTGAAAAACAGATAAGACGATAAAAGACTAGAATTGTCTAGGTTATTGTTAATATATGCGATGCATACAAAAAAACAAGTTTTTTTACAAAAATATTTTGCATTTCTAATGGTATCTCCTTTTAGAAGACTAGCTGCCCGCCAGCAAATAACGCATACTTATAACCTGTAATAATAAGTTTTTAGATTAAAAGCTATAAATACAAATATGATTTACTAAAATTCGCAATATTTCAATTTGTCTTTTATCCGTTTGTTAATACAACCAAGCCAGGAACAGCATATCATCCAACAATAATAAAATATTATTTTTTGCTAATTTACAATTTTTTTTTATATTAATTATAAGAACTGAAATAGTGCTGAAAAGAATTTAAGTAATACGTTAAATGTATAGTGAAATATAAGTTCAACAAAAACCAGTCGACAAAATTTTGGAGTTTTTATAATTTTGTGATAAGTAACTACAAAGAAAAGAAATATGTACATTGGCGTTTTATAATAACAATTTTGTTACAAACAGTACGTACGAAAACTCGTAGCTCATGCGCTGGTTATACAGTAAGGCTCCACCAAACGGGAAGACAGGGATCCAAAAACGTGTTTTTTAGTGTTTTTGCATTTTTTTATTGGTTATGCTCAAACCTTAAAATAAAAAAATTCGGATATTACTTGGATGTACCAGGCGTGTGGTGCAAACCTTTTTGCATCCTTTGAACACATATAAAGGAGGCATTGTTTGCGGTCTTTTGCTATAATAGAGTAAAATTATTTTTACACATCTTATAATTTTTTATACAAAGTCGCTAGATTTTTACGCATTGTTTTGCCGACAAATTTTTTACATGCAAATTTCGATCAAGATCTTTAAAAAAATCAATACTTGCAGCGCTATACTAAAAAATATTCTCAAATTTTTTATTACGCTTTTTTAAGTGACGGGAGCATGTACGTCCATTTTTAAAACAACTAAATCACTAGTTATATTTGTGTTTGCATAATATTTTGAACCAAAATTGAAAGGATGAACTAATAAAGACTTAAAAAACTATACTAAACAAATTAATAGTACCAATATTGCGTCTTATACAATTTTATACTGAAAAACCAAAGAAAGCGTTTTTGCCATTTTTATTTTTTAAAATATAGAGTATAAGGCATTTTATATTTTCTGATATTCGGTTTGTATCTAACTTTTGTTTTTTGCGTTGTTTACCTTTTTTTTGATAATTATTTTTTTTTTTGTATTTCATTGGTCGACGGTTTTTGTGTTAACTCTTTTTTTATATCTGATTAGTTTACCACACACATTTTTTTTATACAGGTTATATATTTTTTGCTCTAAATACACAGTAATTGTATATAAATAAGCAACAGTTCTATTTTTTATTTATGCTAAAAACTGAAATAATTTTAGAGAATATATTGCCTAATACAACTTTGTCAAGCAATGATTTTTTTGAATTATGATATAGTAGTAAAATCTCGCCACAATACTATTATCTTTATACGATTGTCTTATTTCTAGTTGTTTACATAATATATGGTCTTTTCGTATACAAGAATTGCAAGACCTAATGGACAATGAACATTGATCTGTTCAGAAAAACAATCATTGGTTTCCGTTGGTAAAAATTTCCTAGAATCTTATTTTTGTTTTTATTAAGTAACAATTGGCAGTTGAGGAACCCGAGCAAAAAGTTACTCCTTACAGTGACGTACATTGATTTGAAGGACCGGCGGCAGTGCTTCCGTCATTGGTATTAAAAGTTTGTTTAAATTCACGGTGGGCTCATGCTTTTGCGCTGTGATTTTTATGCCGAATAATAATAATAATAAATAAATAAATTATCGATTTCTTACTCTGTAGATCTTGTTATCTCTTTAAAAAAAAAAAAACGTCCTGACTAACACTAGTCTAAAAAATGGTGAAGACTTTTACTAAATGCCTTTAATGGCTTTTACCAGCGTTGTTTTTGTATGCAAAACCTTAATAAAATAAAATGTTTATTAAAACACTGAAACCAGCAACAAATAAAAAAATTGTCAAATATGAGTATAGATTACATGGTAATTTAGTTTTTTTTGTAAGCCAGGCAAAAAAATGATATAAGAATACGTCTAACCAATAACAAGTACAAAAAACTTGTTAAATAAATGTTTAACATTTTTGCTATAGGTTTTGCATATTTTTAAAAAATATAGAGTAAATTAGCAAAAAAAATATTTTTTTTTAGTTTTGTTTTAATTATTAATATTTATATCTAATACTGAAAAAACAAATAAATATAAAAAATGCAGCAATTTTTGTGATCTAAGATTGCATAATCGAAAGAAAACAAGGTTTTGGGTAGCAAAATTTGTATATGTTTTATAGAATATAAACCGCGCAAAAATATTTTGCAGCTAATAGAACAATTCTAAAAGCAAAAAACAGGTTTTACAGATTATTAAAAAATTTTTTATCAAAACTTGTAATTTTGAAGTGTTTTAAATATAAAAACACAAAATAAAAAACATATCCGGCTTGTGTCTGCATAAATAAATATTTTGTAGTTATGCGGCTGGAACGCGCCGAAAAAGTATGATAACAATAAAATACAGCACCGGTAGTATATGATCACGATTGAAAGTCACGGTAGGTTTCAGTGCGCATGATAACATAGAAAAATGGCATGGAAAATTACTTTTGACGTTAAAATCCATTTTTAATATAGGAAAGAGTAATAATTGTATAATACGCAACAAAATATATAAAAAAACACAATAATTATGATTATTATCTTGAAATAAATAAACGTATTGTAAAAACAAAATATCTGACAATCTCGTACTTAAGTAAGTTAGACTACATAAATAAATTACAATGTGTATTATATTTTGCAAAACAATTTATACCACTTTTACTGTTTTTTAGAAGCGTTGTATTTTAGAAAGGAATAATATGCCCTAAAAAAAAAGTTTTAAGTTTAGAACAAATTTTTTTTTTTTAATATTTACAAAAATTGAGGTATTTTACAATTTTTTTGATGATTAATCATGGTTCTTTTCTATGTTAAGAATTGTAGTTGAAATTAAATTTAAAAACAATTTTAAATATTGTAAACAGCAATTTTATATTTATTACTCGACCTTTCAAATATGATAAATAAATTTGTTTAATGGTAATTTGCACGCTAAAAAGCAAAAAAATTCTTTTTTTACACAATAAAAAACTGCCATAATATGCAAATACTTACAAGTTAAACTCTAAAAGCCATATTAAAAAACTGATTTAAAAAATTTATATCGTGTGCAACATTAAGTTCGATGCTGTTAGAGGAGGAAAAATTTTAAGATTGTATTTTTATATTTTAAATAAAAACAAAAATAAACTGCTGCAAGTTTTTTTCGCTTTTAATAACATATACTAGGTTTAATAAATTGCTTACTACGTAGAATTTGTTACATGTAAAAAATATGCAAAAGCCTGGGCTTATTAAAAATTTATAATACGGGTATTAATATAAACAGACAGATTCGTGTCAGATAAAAATTGCAAGGTGATTTGTCATCTAAAGAGTTTTTTAACAATATTTCGGTGTTTTAAAACTTTTTAGTGTATGAAAAAGTATCAATCTTTTACTAAAGTACATTGTTTAATTAAATGTTTTTAAAAAAAAAATAAAAACTTTAACTTTAACTGGGCACTTACAGCTGGTTAAATTTGCTACCTCCCAAAATACAGGCTATAATTAAACAGACATTTCTATGAAATAAAAACTAGAATGGCGTTATGCAGGGCTGCTCTAATACAATGCAATGCAATGCAGAATACAAATATAAAACTAATACAGGTTGATAAGATACGAAATAACTGATTTCATTTTTATTTGTAATGGTTGAACGTGAAAGTTAATGAAAACGTGATTTTTTTTTATTAGGTGTTCTTTTGTTAGCAATTATACATAGAATTATTAATAGTTTACATTACTTTATCTTGTAGCAGTTTAATTATATAGCTATAAACTGCAGTAAAGTGCCATAAATAGTCGGATTTTTTCTATTTTACGTTTCAATGGTGTTATCTCTACATTATATTGGTTTTTTATACCTTTAATCGAAGTAATACTTATAACAACTCTACGTTTAAGTGTTTATTACAAGAAAGTAAAACCGGTTAAATATGTAAAAAACAATTTACACAACTAATACCGGAAATTTTTTATTTGCCAGTATAATGTAGTTTTTGTTCTACATAATGTTGTTTTAGATTTGTTTCGCCTGTTGACGAAAAACTTATTACTAAACAAATTGCAAATGAATTGTTGAGTAAGGCGCAATAGCTTTGTTTTTTTTGACTGGCATATATAAATTATAAAGGTCCTTCTCATTTATATACACATCCTTTTTATGCTCTACGCAGATCAATTATTTTTGACGATTTTATTTATCCATATAATCGCTCTAAATAAGACACATTCTAAAAACTTAAAATGATTATTGAAAGCAAAAATACACGTGATTCGTAAAGCTCAGTTACAAAAAACCAGTCAAATAGAAAATACATAAATGGCGTGCGCTTCATACACATTTTATTAGTGCAGAGTGTCCAATGCAAGGCTATTGGACAAATAGAAAATATAAAATTGTTATTTATACGTGTTGACAATGATCAATTACACCAAGAAAAACTTTAATTATGCTATTTTGTTTTTTATTTTTATTTTTATTTTTTATTATCATTTATTTGTTTTTTAAGTGACTCGGTAAAAAAAAAATAAAGTTTTCGTTACAATAAATCATAATATATATCACAGTCAATATTCACGGTTTAAATTTCGCAATTTATACGAGTACTCTTTGTATTGCTTTTTTATTTTTTTTGTATGTTTGGCGTATCAAGGGAATGGCAAGGTTTTTAATATGGTTTTTTTTGTTGGCTTAAAGTAAACCTTTTGCAATCTACCGTAGTTATAGCTCATCCAACTAAGTAAAAAATCCAAGTTTTAATTCTACCTCGGTAATCAAGATTTTACTTGGTGAATTCAGTTTTTACAAAGCAAAAATAACAGGAAATACATGGGTAATTTTCGTACTAAGTTAGACTATTTTATACCAAAGTTGACTTCCTTAGTTTTTTCCATCCTTAAGTTTTTTTAAACAGGCTTTAAAATGAATAAAAAATCATTAAGACAGAGAAAATTATAAAAATTTTTGCTATGAGGAATTCTAATAGTTAAACGAAATCTTTTTACTAGCTGTTGAACATGGACAAAAATTTAGCAGCACTAGGATTTACAGTTAAAACGTATAATCCGGACCTGTCTGGCAGTCATATACGACAAAAGATATCATTATCGTTTAGATAATTACAGAAGTGGTTAGAAAATTTAAGAAAAGCGACGGTGGCAGCGGTAAAATGGACATACTACAATGTTCTAAAGAAGTTTGCTGCTTTTGATTTACCTGTGTCAGCCTCTTTAATTTTTAAAATTAAGCTATCAAACAGTAACGCACTGTATAATGCCGCCGGTACGTATGACAAGAAAGAAGATATACACACAAAATTCTAAAAATACATACCGGCTTTTATAAAAAACGGGGAGTAATAAGCTTGATTATAGAATAATATTACAAATGCTTTTTTATGACATAAAAGTAAGAAATAGACTAAAGACTGAATGTATGCACAGGTTCTTACAATACACGCAAAAAAAACAACAGAGGATAGTCGTTATAAGTACGTAAAAACAAATAAAAAGACTAGAAATGAGGCGAGTAAAGGATAAGAAAAAAAACTAGCAACATAAATACAATTCCATTATCATCTGAAACATGTTGATAATTAAGAGGCTACGCGTAAAACAAGATAAGCTCTATAAATAAAATAATAATACGTTGCAAACTTGAAATTTATTTTTTTATTTGTATACAACAAATTTTTGCACACTTTTTTTTTGTTGATGTTTGTTATTTAAAAAGGCTTGTATTTATGCGTAAAAAAACTAATAACTTGCGTATATAACGTACATACCGTTATATTCAAATATACCGGGTTTTCCGTTTTTCTTAAATAAAACGAAGTGTATGTTACTTTCGAACCATAAGTGGCATTTTTACATTGAAATTTTACATTTTATTCTCACTGTTTACCTTTAAAGGTGGTGATCTAAAAATATTTATGTCGCTAAAAAAAAACATATATATTGCATGAGAATATTGTTTTATTTGCTCACTGAACCATTAAGATTAGTAGAATATAAATTTATTTTCTAATGAATATTTATATTGATTTTTGAAAATATTTCGTAAACTATGTAACAACCAAAAACGAATTTTTACTGTTTTTGTGTTCTAATCATGCCCTCAAAGAAAATAGTGCAACGTATAAGCAGGATGTATATGGAAAGATTAACATTTTTTAAATGGAAACAAGCCTCGACTTTTTTTGTATACATTACAGTGGCGTGCCCAGGGGGTAACGGGTGGTCTTCCTCCCTCCCCCCTTTTTTGTAGCGTCAAAAAGTGTCCCCTCATGAAAAAGTGTCTATCTTGTCAAAAAGTGTCTCCTCGTGAAAAAGTGTCCATCTTGTCAATCCGTGCCCCCCTTCCCTATAAATATAGGGGTCTGTCACCGAAGTCACTGTGATTGTTATAAATTGAGACAAATAACAAATATTTTGATATTTTCAGTAAAACAAATTTGTTTCATTTGTTAGACAAATACAACCGAAACAATTTAATTTTCATTTAAAAATTGATGTTTTCAAGAAAAATGGAGGAAACTCCCAATTATTAATAAGAATGGCAATTTAAATGTAAATCACAAAAAGAACAACATTTTATCTTAAAAGTTCTGAGAATTTTTAATTGCTAGTCAATCAATTTTCTACTTTTGTAAAGACAACAAAAAAAGATATACCTTAAATATGCTTCTCAATGGCTTCATATTTGTACATAAATACTCTTTATACCCGTTTTTTCTCAAAAAATTATGTAATACCCATAGACACCAAAAACTAAACTCAGAGAAAAAAAGAACGTACTTAATGTACTTAAGAAGATGTATTAAATGGCAAAGTAAAAGGATTTTTACGGTTATGCGATATGTATATACCTTGTACATTGGAACTTTTTGTCGCTCTGGCATATAAAAGGCGAATAGTATGCCATCTTAAACAGCTCTTTTCAACTTGCATAAAACACACAGTCTACCGTTACATTACTAATTTTTTTGGTTCCTTTGACAGGATTTCCCTATTCAGGGTTACCACACCTACTGCGAACACTTCATCGTCTTGAATCGACAAAAATATAGCAGCATCTGTAACCTTAAATCCTAAATCCTACAAAATTTATTCTTATTGTTGCGTTTAGTGATCCGTAAGTGATTGCAATAGAATGTTAAACCCGAGTGAGGTAATCCTGCCAAAGTAAACAAAAAATTAAGTATTTTTATTAGGGCTAACGCCGGACCCGGAATACTTCCGGTTTCCGGCCGGAAAACTTTTTCGGTCCGGCCGGACCCGGTACTAGATTTTAAGGACTTATACCGGTTCCGGTTTTTTTCCGGTATTTCCGGCTTTTCCGGTTCCGGCATCGGTTTTTATATTTATAGATTTTCGATAAATTTAAAAAGTCGGTAAATATACGAAAGTTATGCCTATCAATTTTTGTGTCGGAATTTTCTTTAAAACGCAAGTAAGATGTGTCAGCTTTTTACAATAGATATCTAATAATACACAAAAAGAATATTTTCTATCTTTCACAAATAAACAAAATAATTAAAGTATGATTC
>JAQFYM010001927.1:0-27535 GCA_034694785.1 Agrenia bidenticulata | reverse complement strand
GTGACCTGTAATGACCTGAGTAAGGAGCCTGAGGGCCCCCCTACTCTTGGTGTTGAAGTCAAACCCAGTATTCCCATAGGGATCCTGGATGAATTGTCTAGTATGTAAGCATTGGTTGCTATCCTGCCATATAGAGGTATGTATCTTTTGCATACCCCCCCAAATAAAGTTTTTGATGAGCGAATGAGGCACAGCTATCGATGGTGGAGGACCATAGAAGGCCATCTCACTGGCCTTCTTGGCTAGCCCATCCACTGCCTCATTCCCATCGTGTAGTCGGTGGGCTGGAATCCAGTGAACCTTCACTGTCCTATTCTCGATTCAAATGATGTATGGCAGCATTCGCCTTGCCGATCTAGTACATCTAAGTCCATGGCTTGCCCACCTGTCCTCATATTTTGAACATAAACGAAGATATTTAACATCTTCGATTTCGCTGAGGGCTTTTAAACGAGCCACGTTACGTTTTGAACATGATAGTTCTACACCATCACATTGAAATCTTGCTCATAATTTTCCAGTTCTTTGAATCCAATCTTTTCCATAACCTGCCTTCCAGCTAAATGCATTCTATGAGGGTAACAGTGAATCCGAAATAATTTGTTTTTCTTTCCAGGGCCAAATAAAGACTCGGAGAATAATACACCTACGCCTCCTTCTCCACCAAACATAACGTTTGCTCCGTCCGTGGCCATTCCGTAAAGATTCTTCTTCAAATAAGATCTAAAATCGATTGTTGGATAAGTATGCCTCACTTTGTCAATGCTTTGAAAAATTTCTTTGACCAATGCTGGGGCAGTATGATCAGCGTAAACCATTAAGAACATTTGAGCTGTATATATTCTGGTAGTTGAGAGACTCGATATTGATTTCACAGAGTTTTTTTTAAAGTACATTGGTCTTGACTTTCACTCTCTAGTTTTAACTTTTTGTGCCATTCACAATCTCCGTGGTGGTAAACTTGCTCCCTTATTTTTTTTGCAGTTTTATCAATGTTAATTCCTTCGGTTTTTGCCATTTCAGGTTCATTCTGTCTGTGCAATCCGTGAGCAGCAGGATTTTTAGCAGCTTCATAGCACCATTAACATCTAAAAGAAGATTTTTCTGGACTCGGATCTTCAAGATATGTCAGCCAAGGAAGCTATTGATTTTTATTTTGCTCGAAATATTTCACGTCTGAAAAAATATGCTTTTGATTTTTTTTGATATTTTGAAGCATCCGGGTCCATGCCAGCTCTGATGTTGTTGATAATTCTCTAGGGGTTTCGACATGAGGAACGTTTTCTATTAGATTTTGAAACGTGTTTTTAAGTCTAGCGTCCACACATTCAGCAGGGCCCTAACATATATTTTCATTAATTTGTAGAATTTCCTCATCTCCGGGTATTAGGCCTTGCTCCATTGCGTCGTAGTAAACGTGCTGGAATACCTCAAATAAAACTTCCGGGTATAAATAAAATTTAAAATAAATTTGTATATAAGTAATTATTATAATAATAATATAATAATAATATAATAATTTTATAAATTTTATGATCCACCCATTGGGAAATTGGATTAGTTTTGCAATATTTCCGAAATTCAGCAATTTCTTTGGGATTATCTTTATTGTATAAAAACGGATCAAATTTTTTCATTACTGAAGATGGAACATTTTCGGGAATGAGCTGCAGTCCACAGATTCTTTCGGTTTGGTGTTCGTTTGCTTAATTTAAAAGTTTCGATCTAATGTCAAGCTGCAGCGGTTGATTGACATTTCAATAATGTCCCATTTCCATCGAGTTCAGGCTTAGGATGTGCTCTCTGTGTTTCTGCAGCCAATTTTACACCTTTATTTACAGAACATCCTCCATATTCAGCCATGGATGTTCTTGTAGGAGTTTGAGTTTGTGCAATGCTTTGTAAATAACTTGCACAGGGTTGAAAAGTCCGTGCTTCGTCACTATTAAATTATGTCTCCCTTAGTTGTTATTTGTAACGGTCGAGTGGCCGTTGAAGGTATTGCTTGATTAATGGCCCCCTTGCTTGTTGAGGGTAATGGCTGGGTCATATTACCCTTACTTGTTAAGGGTAATGGCTGGGTAATAGTACCGTTGCTTGTTGAGGGTAATGGCTGGGTAATTGTTGAGGCTAAAGGTCGACTGGTGGTGACTGGGGTAGGGTGGGAAGTTGGAACTGGAGAAATAGGTAGTTGCTGTCCTACTTTCGAACCGAAATTGAGGGTTTGTTGACGAAATCCTGGTTTTCCTTTCGCTGGTGGTCCTGGTTCAGCAGATCTTTCCGATCGAGGAGATCTTTCTTGATTTGATACCTGTTTGATCCAACGGAAATCCCAAACCACATTGTTAGTCTTAGCTGCTAAAATCTCATTAAATTGGTCTAATAATGAGCAGTGTACTGTACTTGAATCGCCTCTGTATATAACCATGTCAACGTTATGGGCTTTTATTATTCCAATTAATTCGGGGGTTAGCTCCAGCTCTCTCCATCCTTCAGTTGTTCCTCTGCCAGGCAGTTCAAGTTTTGAAAGCGATGTCCGTTTTTTAAGTCCTTCGATTGTTGAGGACCAACTATTATTAAAAATGAAGGGAATTTAGTTTTTTGTTGTTTATTGAGCATCGCGTTGATATCCATAGACTGTTGTTCAGGATTTGCAAATTTGACGCCGCTGTCTTTAAATAAGACCGACTTGTCTCAAACCTCCGTCCCTAGTGAAATAATTCAAAATAATAAGAACACCTGCAATTATATTGAATTGTTGGTTTTTACTTACCTCCGACTGTAAAGTATCCATCTTCATTCACCCTACAGTTTTGTAAGGAGACAATTCCATTGATCACAACTTTCTTGGTAGTTCTAACTTCCCCGTACAGAACTTTTAATCCGGCCATTGCATTTTGCCCTGGAAGTACACCTTCTGGACAGATTTCCTTATATTAAACAAATATATTTCAAATTGTTTGGATTAGAAAAATTCAAAAATGATAAGAATCTTTGAGGAGGGGGAATTTCTTTAATTGTTTTAATTTGTTTTACTAGAACTTCAAAATACGCGTTCGGGTCGCGACCTCCAACAAGATTCCCATATATTTCTGAAATACGATGTTTGCATCGTTTTTCAAGGTTCGGCTGAGTAGTGGGAACTGAGTTCACAATCCATGCTAAATGAATAGCTAAAAGCCCAACTAGGACAAATAGTTTATGAATTGCCATGGCGAAACCTAAAAGATGCCTGAAACTGAAAGTCTGATCGGATTGAAAAAATAACCCAGCCTCAGACAACTCTATAAAATGAAGTGGGTCAAGAACCAAGTAACTGCGCAATAATTCAATCGATTATAAATAGATGCAGAGAGAGAGAAAGAGGCTGCACTTGGGTGTTTATCAACTCGGAGAGGGAGAGGTCTAAGAAAACTCACTAACTGTGCAATATTTCAATCTATTATAAAGAGATGCAGAGAGAGAAAAGCTGCAGTTGGGGTTTTATCAAATCGGAGAGGTATAAGCTTTATGTATCTAAGACAAATGTCAAAAGTGCAAATAGCTGCTCTAGAATTCAATTGATATATTTATATAAATACTATTCCTTGATGAATGTAAAACTGATTAGAATTAATGTTAAACTGGTTATTTTCCTCTGATTGTTGATGCATTTCAAATTATTAAATAGGTTGAAGAGCTTGTTTAACTTGTAAAGTTGTAAGTTAAATTAAATTAATATTCACACAAGGGCAAGTGTTATCTGGAGATTTGGGCTAGTAATGAAAAGTTTTGCCCAAACCATGTTTAAATATGCCCGTTCATGTCCAAATACAGATTATTTAAATCAAGATATCTTATATTATCGAATTAGGGAGCACATATATATCTCATATGAATTTTGTCCTTAAAAATCTATTCAAAGACGAGGAAGTTCAATTCAGGGTCTCATTAAATCTAGTCAGACCCGAGTAAGTTCAATTCCAGTGCCTTCGGCACTGGAATTGAGCTTGCAGGGTCTCATTTTTTGCCAGTCGCTTGCAGGGTCTCCGGCCCCTACGCCCCCTAGGGTCAGAAAGTATGCTAATAGATCTTGTCCATTGTCAAGCCACAATTCTAGTGCTCTTAAGTTTTTTATCAGAATGTCCATATCCTGGCTGGAATTTAACCAGTCGATAATTTCGCGTAGGACGGTGTGATGTGTGCATAACAACCATTGACAAGTATCTTTCCAAGTTAGGCAACCCGTTCGATCCACAGCAAGAATTTGAATCAATTTCTTGACATCTGCCCTGAATAATTCTAATGAATACTAATACTCAGTTCGGTGGTTGGTGCGGTCAGCATGATCTCTGCGTCTATAGCAGTTCGTAGTTCTTCACATTTACCACGAATTCCTTTTAGTTTTGAATCAATCCATTGGAAAGCCATCGGTCGATCCTCGCTGAAATATATAGCATTCTTAATTCTTGACATGTTTTTATTCTGTTTTGACGATGTGTCTGTTCTAGTGCTATCGTTTCTGTGCACACGATCGTCTAGTATCCAACGTTTATTCATTATATACCTTCGCTCTCGATTTATACGTATAGTATTTGCGTGATTTCTAATTGCCCTCTGCCATATAACTTCAACTTCCTTGGCAACTTCGTCAAGATCCAATCCACTATCGAATAGAGAGTCTAGCATTGCGAGACGCTGAATTATCACGGAATGTTCTCAGCTATTTTTGAGCCATGACGTGATAGTACCTGGAACAAAGGGATTAGTAAAACAGAGCTAGGCAGAAAAGGACGTTTTATGTTCCTTTAATCGCTTTGTAGTGCTCAGTAATATGTTAATTAATTTTTTTACATCAAACCAAAATAGTTTTTTAATTCGGTCTTTAGTGGGCTTTCTTTGATATGTTTATCTATTTTGGAAAGCATGCGATTGAAGAAAAAAGATGAGCTTTGAACTCTTTTTGAACGAAAAAATTTACATAACTCATGGAGCGTTTGGCAAACTTTATATAACTCCATTTTGATTTGGAAACGATAACTACATTGTCCGTGCCGGTTTTTTTGAAAAATACTTTCTTACTGGGGACATTGATAGGTGGGGTCGGCAGCGTTATTATCTTAGTTTTATTATAACTTAAAAATATTGTTACTCTCAAAATAAGATGAGAAAAGAGTTCGTTCAAGGAGTGCGGGTATTCGGTTTTACAAGAAGGTAGAAGTCGTTGACTCATGGTCCAGATCAGCAATTTAAATGCCACATGTCATATTATAATCTCTTATTAACAGATGTATAAGTCATAAAGTGTACAAAGGTGATGATGACATTTGATTGTTCTACGTTGTAATGACTAATAAATCTACTTTCAACGATTACTTATTTTTCATTACTAACTTCATTACTAATTATTCTATAGATTCATGATAAGTGGGGAAAGTTGCTTGGAGCCGAGTCTTGAAGGTGTGAACAATTTTGTTGATGAGTTCTCGTTCCGTGATTTTTCCATCCTCGGTGAGTGTGAGTAACTGCTCTGGCTTTTCATCTGAGGGTTGATTTGTTTTCGTCGGACTGGTACAAGTAGAGTAGATAATTTGTAAATCATCGGGCTCATCCTCGGTTAGATCTATTATCTCGTATGGTAGAGATACGGTGTTACAGGGAAGAATTAACTTGGATTGCTTCGTTTGTCCTTCAAGAAGGGACGGGGGCCGTGGTCGCTTGGGCATTTCTAATTGACAAGAGTTCATGATTAGTTCAATTTTTGTTATGGGGGTATTAGCTATAATTATAAAGGGAACAGATTAAAAAGTTAAGTGATTATGTGAGGTTGCAGTTCAATGATTGGGTTGGAGTCGTTTGGATCCGTCTGCTTCGCCGTTTTATATTTCTTTTTACGGGCCTCCAGTGGAGTGAGGGTCTCGTTCGTGGCTGCAGGTGGGTTGTAACCATAAACCTCTGGGTCCGTTGGAATGCATTCTGGGTTTTCCATGGGGGTGTCCATAACATCATAAGAGGGTTTGATTATGTATTTCCTAGAGCGTGTTGCTTTACGTATAAAGGGTTATGTTAGGTTAGGTTAGGTTAGGTTACGAAAAAGAGGATAGCGATGATGACATTTAGAACAATCATGGCAATCATGATGGCTTCTATAGTCCTAAGAGAGTGGTGTAGGTCATCCTCCGAATTAAATCCTCTGATATAGGTAATTGGAGCAGCGGCTAGAGCATATGGGGTTTGCAGGCTCCGATAATGAGTGATAAGCAGCCAACACAAGATTTGGGTTAGTCCAGCATTCCACACTATTATCAAGGAGGGGTAGAAACCACTGAGTGCGTAGTATATTAAAGAAGGGGGCTTTAATCTATCTAAAACAAGTTTAGGAATAGTATAATTCATGGGAGGTAGAGAAGTCTTCCACTCTGTATTTAAAATCCCAGAAATGTTGGAATATGTAGCGGACTCGTGTTGATTATGGATTGACATGTAGGCTGTATTAAGAGTCGTCCAGGCTGCGGGTAATATGTGGGTCATTTGAACGTCAGTAGCTAAATAACTTGGACAGGGATAAAGCGGCTTTATAGTATTTTGACCGGGTATCTCAATAGTACAATTATAGGGTAGAATTATTTGAAGGGCCCCTGTGTCATGGGTTTGAATAGGATTTTTAACTCAATAATTCAATAAAAGTATCGTTAGGAGGATTTGTAATAACAAATGTATGGTAATCAATCTGAGTTACTACTACTTGTATAGTCGGTTGACAATGGAATTTACAGGCTTCATTTAAGTCTTGAATCGTCGCTCGAGAAAATAACTTCCTTGGGCAGGCTGTATTACTCATAGATTGCGTTTGGTGTTGGGGTAGGTAGCACATTCTTTCAGACTTCTGACACTCGTGTAGTTGTATTCCAGTTATTGGGAATATTTAATCCTTGGAAATAGCCCGATAGGTTGGCTCTATTTTAATGTGGCAGGTGGTGTTTTTCCACTTATATGGGGTCACTTTTGATTCGTAAATTTTTGCATTTTGTAATCTAGTAATGGGAACTGAAATTTTTACTGTAATTTGGTTTGGGGTAAAGATACAATCAGTTATGGGAACTTGGTAATATAAAGGGATATTCGTCAATGGAATAGCAAGTTGATACCCGTCCTTTTTCAGGGATTTTCCCAAAACATGCAGATACCATCTCAAACTGGTTATACTTATTATTTCCATTGGAATTTGTCTTATCCTGCAAGTATTCAATATATTTATCATTTTCATAGCTTCAATTGTTCTATGTAATTGTTGGGCAAGTTGTTTTGTTATCACTGAAGTCCGAGTCCGAGCATTTTGTAATTTGTATAGTTGGGTCTGTTTTTCGCCGTCTGCTGTGATAATTTTTGTCAGTGCATTCTGATAGTTTTTCATTGTGATGTTTAACAGCATGTCTGTCTCTTCCATCTGCTTCTCAATTTTTATTAGGGCTTTGTGTTCACTACTTACAGAATTTGACACTGTATGCATATAGTTATTAACTTCTGCATCATTACTAAATAACGACGTCATCTCATTTTGAGAAATCAGTCCGCAGCAATAACTTATAGCATCTCCCAGAGTGCTACTTAAAATATTCCGAACCTGCCTGATAGGGTTGTCATTATCTTCACAAAGGTGAGGGTCGTCGTCAATAGACTCGGATTTGAACCCGAGGAGAACTTGTGCATCGTTATTGGTTCGTATGTTATTGAAATTGGGGTCATCAGATAGTAGGGAGTCGTGAGGAGCAAAAGAGTGATCGGCATGGATTGCCATATACCCTTCCATCATACTAAGTTTGTCGTTAATAGCATCTAGGTTGGCGGCTGCTAAACCAGACATTGAACAATCTAAGTCATTGTCCTTTCGGTCCAGACACCCCGTTTGAAGGAGGTGTTCTGTGTGGTGGATTTTGGGTTGGGTAATGTTGTATTGGTAGATGTATGGGATACTTGATTCATAAGCTATCATGTTACGAAGAGGCCTCACATAGGCTCCTGTTATCACTTGAACCACAGGGAGGTTATCACCGTAGACGATGTTGATGAGGGTTATCAATAGAATTGGATTCATCTGGAATTTATAATAATTTAAGAATATTAGAGAGATGAGAAACATCTCTCTTATAAGGGAAACAAGGGAATTTTTCGTTTGGTCGTTTATCTTAATGGGATTTGGTTTATGAATTTCAGGCGTTAGTTTTACAATCAATCTCGTAGTAGAAGGACGTGTTGTATTTATTAGAGGGGGATTTGGTTTTCCTTATTTTTATCAACTGAGTTTTTGTTTTAATTTCCTTATAATTGAGAACTTTTGTGGTGGGTTTCAAATCTATGAAACTCAGAAACGATCCGTGAATCGGACACTCTGGAATTTTGTATCGTTTATCTTTTGTGGAGTTTTTGTCATTCCGGGGAAATCTTTCCGGGCGAAAGTGACTATATAATATTTTGCACACACAAGTTTTTGATTTCTGGATTTCTTGTGGATGGTTTATAAACCAATTTGTTATCTCTGTATTTGTGTCTGGCTGGAGAACAGTAACTTGTTGATTTGATGTTGGTGTTTCCTTGAATTTATTTTTGATCTCAGCAGGGGGTAAAGAGCGGTTTAGTCCCTTCACGAAGACTTTGTTAGTTGCAGGGATATGGACCTCAGTTTGGGCGTGGCGGCTACACGTATCTTTCATGCTAAGTGGGGGATCATTTGGTCCGTTTTAATTTCTCGAGTGTGGAAATGTCTCACCACAACTCGAAGTGAACTGGGTATGTAGAGGGTATAAATTATTTCATCTGAAATGGAAATGTGGAGACTTGTCCTGAAGTCGTAACCACTGGATGTCCAATCTGCTGAAGGTATGGTCGTCATTTTTAACTGCACTCAGAAATATAAAATCAGATTTTCATTTTAATAATTTGAGATTTGTTCTAGGCATTTGTTTTTTTCAATTTCTTAAAGCTCTGGTCATGGAGCGAGTTATACGGAGGTTAGGATTAACAGTCGTATTGGATTTTACTACTTTGGGAGAAATTGGAGTGGGAATTTGGGCACTGGTATTATCAGTTTTTCCCATTTTGCTTCTTCAAAGGTCATCAAACGGATTCTCAAAGGTCGGTTCATCATCTGGATTTTCAAGCCACTCGTTTCCTATTGCTTGTCTTTGGATTGCGGGTTTGATTCGGGAGACGTGAACAATATCGGTTTTAATAGCTTTCCCTGTTTGATTAACTAGCTGTACCTCATAATTAACGGGGTTAAGCTTGCGAATAATTTTATAAGGTCCATAATAACGTGATAATAATTTTTCACTAAAGCCGACTTTTCGTTTGGGGGTGAAGACTCGAACAAGGTCTCCAACGTTGTAATAACTTTCTCTATGGGTTGTGTCATATCGTTCCTTCATCTTTTCCTGGGCTCGAAGTACTGTCCTTGTTACGGTTTTACGGGCTTCATGTAGACGGTCGATCTCTTTGTTTCTATCAGTGTCCAATGGACTTCGAGGGGTAGAGTAACTTCCTGTCCGTATACTAAGTAGTATGGGCTATGTTTTGTAGTGTCATGTACTGAAGTATTGTAAGCAAAAGTGACATGTGGGACCCAAGCGTCCCAATCCTTATGTTTATTATCAGTGGAGACGTACATGGACATCATAACTGCAAATGTCCGGTTGGCACGTCCATTGCAGGAAGGGTGGTAGCTTGAGGTGGGTTTTCTAGTAGTTCCTATCAATCTACATAGATCTGAGACTACTTGATTTACGAATTGTTTACCTCTGCCCGATAATAATATTCTAGGACAGCCCACTTTACATATGATCTCTTCTAATAAAAAGAAAGCTACCTCATCTGCTTCCTTACGACGAATTGATTTTGTAAAAATGTATTTACTAAAGTGATCTGTGGCTACCACGAGATATTTCTTTTGCTGTGTTTCGCTGGGGGTAAATGGTCCTAGAAGATCAATTGCTATTCTATCCCATAAGGAATATGTAGGGATCGGCATGAGAAGTCCTTGGGCTACAGTCTGAGGTAGTTTTCTAGCCTGACATTCTGAACAAGTTATAACATATTCTAAGATTTCTTTAGCCATTTTTGGCCACTAATATCTATTTCTTACTTTCTTATATGTTTTACTGTAGCCTAAATGACCGGCTGTTGGATAATCATGTAATTCTGCTAATACTAAGTCTCGTAAGGCTTGTGGTATAGCTAACAAAGGAGTTTCATCTAAAGGACCCTGGTAATAAATTATGTCAATTTGAAGAAGATTTCCTTCTTATCGTTATTAGTGAGAGTGGGGGATTTGAGTAGTTTAAAAACTTTAGTTAGTTGGGGATCACTGTGTTGCATGTCCTGAAGCTCCTCCAGGTTAATAGTATTTATTTTAAGTTCAGAGTCCAAAATCCCTCCTGGAATTTCATTATCCTCAAGTTCGTCTTGTAATGTAGCTGTTGTGGTTGGATTACGAGACAGGCAGTCGGCATCATAGTGCGTCTTTCCATTCTTATAGGCAATTGTATAATTAAAAGGTTGTAACTTTACGGCAAAACGAGCAAGTCTTGTAGATAAATCACTCATATTTTTAAGCCAACATAAAGAATGATGATCGGTCTTAATTAAGAAGGGTCTTCCATTAAGGTACGGTCTAAATTTTCTCGTCGCTCATCATAGTTTTCTATATTCTGAATATAAAGTGCAATTTCTCAATCTCCGGGTCCTATCTCTACCAATGCTCGCTTAAATAGTTCACCATATCTTTCAAATAGTTTCTCGTGCATTTCTATTAGAACAAGGGTTGGGTATTCTAATTTGCTTGTGTATGATAATTGGACTTCTTGCAAACTTTTTGCCAATATCGTGGTAGGATTGTTTGTTCTTATTTTAACCGGGTTGGACAATTTTGATACGCAGAGCTTTGTGCGTGAAGATTCTAAACGCGATTGAATTTTGAATGGCACAGCTTTAAATAATTTGAATGTAATCTGGGATTGAGTGAATGAAATATCGATGTCGTGTCTGGATAGGAAATCGGTGCCTATTATCGCATCATGGTTAATATCGTTAATTACAATTGTGGGGTGAATGTTTTTAAAGTCCTCTAATATAAATTCTGCCTGATCTATACCAAGACCATCTATTTTCATTCCATTCGCTGTTATGATTTTTAGAGATGTGGGTATAATATTCGCATTGGCTAGGTGTGGTTTAATAAGAGTACATGCTGCTCCTGTGTCAATTAAAATGGATGTTAATTTTGTATTAACTAAACCTGTACAGATTACTACAGTTAAAGAATTTAGAGGGGCTGTAGTGCTTAAATCAGTGGCGCCGGGGTTCGTTTTCCGACCTATTTGCAGGTGAGCTTGGTAAGGTGTCCCGGGCCTATTATTTTGATATTGTCCCTGTTGACTAGGGTTTGTACGACAATCTCGAGTGAAATGTCCGTCGTTTGCACTTTTGGCAGTAGGGAGGTGATATGTGGCCAATGCCTCTACAATTAAAGCAGATGGGCTGGCCATCGCTTGTTTGTGTGGGTAGCTTTTTCCATCCTACCCTTCCTTGAGGTCTGGGATAATTTCCAGATGAGGATGACTGACTACCCTGAATATTATTTACTTGTCCTAATTTTTGTATCATTGATTTCAATTCCTGCAATTCCTTTATTTGGCTATTATCCGTCCCGATGACTCCTGCTTCCCTACCATATATGGCTATTGAGTCCTCTAATTTATGCAAGAACGTTTTTAAATAGTCTACAGTAGCATAAGTGTTTGCAAAAACTTGGTTAGAGTAGCGAGGTAGCAATCCTTTTATGATGGCCTTTACTTTCTTACTCTCTGGCATACCGGGGTCAGCACGTTTAGCCTTTTGAATGATATCTTAGAGATATGCATCTATTGTTTCATGTGTTTCCTGTTAACGTTGTCTAAGGACAACTCGACTTCGTTCTTGGTCACCTGTGCGGTCAAAAGCTGCTTTCAGACCTGCCTTAACTTCATCCCATTTTAAGGTTTGAGTACCCTTAAAATCTACGTACCATTGTTTTGCAACAGTTCCTAAAAACAATGGTAGAAATGAGGCTTTTTGGTCGTCCTTCCATCCTGCGGAAGTAGCTACGGTTTCGAAGTTATCTATATACTCCCCTGCATGATCCTTGTCAGAATTAAATGGCAGCAAAGCCATAGGAGTCAGAAGGTTGGGCATTGTGATGGACATTTTTGAAGGACTTGGAGTTGTTTTTCGACTAATAACAATAATGGGGAAGGAGGGAGGAGTAGGGGTTTTTATCGTAGGGCTTGTTACTATCCCTGCAGTGTTTGGGGGAGAAGTTGGGGACTTGCTCGTATGTTTTGAAAATAAATCTGAAACTTCAGGGTCTAAGTCGTGATCAGAGTGATCTAGAAAACTACCTTCTGGGCTGGTGGGTCTACTGGTTTGCCTAATGCCTTTTAATGCTTGACTGTCTGAATCGGAACTTGCAGATGCACCTTCTGCTGCCTTTCTATCGGTGTTTGACCAATCAGTCCCCTCGGTTCGTCTGATTCTGCCTCAAGTCTCTCTTGACCGGTCACTCTGCTTTCCTTGCAATCGGTGTTTGACCGATCAGTCCTATCCAAGGACTCAGATTCAGAGTTTGAGTCTGATTCTGCCTCAAGTCTCTCTTGACTTGTCGATGAGCTCTGTTGTGTACCCTGTGTACTGGATCCTGGTGTGTTTATGCTTTTATTCTTCCCTGCGTAAATAGGTATCGAAATGTTTCGCTTACCGAGTTCTACTAGTAGTTCCGGATGTTGCTTTTTAACTCGTCTGGATGATCGTGGTGGGTTATCTATGCAGAGCAGGCCAGAGACAGGGAGAAAAATCGCCCATTTGATAAGCAGAGCAAAAAGTAGCACTTGAAGTTTTAACACAGTGGAAGAGGGAAAAGGAGTATTAATCCAATTTACATCCCCTCTTTGCTGGTAGTATTGTATAAGAGACGGATTATTAATCCAATTTACATTCTTAACAATGTACCAAACGGGATGCTATGTATGTTGTCGTCCAAGAAATATCGACCAAAATTTAATCCTTGAAATCCCGAATTAGTCGACTTGGTCATGATCAGTTCGTGATTAAATTATTGGATTCTATTACACTCCAGTGTCATGTCGGTGTTATAAAAAACAGATTCTTTATACATGTCGTGAGTTAATTTTAATACTTCGGGAATTCCACTCATACACTTTTTTAGTAGGCATAAACACGAACCTGCTGCGCAAGTATGACACTTATCATAAGTAATAAAATAGAGTAAGTCTTCGGTCTTGGAGCCACTATTTCAATTATGTCCATATTTACAATTTTCCAATATCCTGGTTGATTTTTGTTGTCTGTGTTATACAGCTTGTGCATTGGATGAATGGAAGAGAATACCCATTTAAGGTAGAGACTTTAACTTCTCAAAATAGCACACTAGACTTTCTCATGTGAAACAATACGATTTCTTTTTTCTTGTTTATTATAGTATAATTAGCAAAATTGTGTCTTGACAAATGTTGAAGTGCATCTGTCCGAGTAAAACATATTATACTTTCCGTATACTTTGCAGAATTACTCTACATAACCCCAAATATTCTATTCAGAACTGATTTCAGAAACAATTGGAAAACGTCGTCTTTCATCTATTGTGCCGTATTGCGAAGCCGAAGAGTATTTTCAAAGAAATGGTTGCTGTTTATATTTCAGACCTCTATTGATACTGATTATCTGTATACCCATTGATTGGTAATATTTCAAAGTCATTCCACAGGCCGTGTAAGATGGTTTATCATTAAGGTCCATAATAATCTTTTCTGTGCTTAATGGATTGGATATGCCATCTTGGAGTGACTCCCACATCTCTTGCTGCTGGATAGACAATTCTGATTTACACACCCGTCTCTTTGAAACACAAAACGGTAACTCCTTATCTCTGTTGTGCAATTGTCTAGGATACTTAATCGAACAGTTCAAAAGATATGATATCGGATATGAATTTTATCTGCTCATATTCCTTGTTATGCTCAATTCCCTTCTTTAAAGAACTCATACAAGCATCATAGGCATACGAACTTAACCCGTAAGAACACAATGGCGATAATGCAAAGTTGGCAATTGCATTGCAATCCTACAAACGACACTACTACATCAGCCAGCAGAAATATCTTGCCCATACTTATTAATTGGTTCAGTTCTCCAAGAGAATCACATTCAAATACTCTGTATATGAAAAATGTATTGTAGATAGCATCTTCGTCTGGAAAAACCCCCGATATCGGTTCATTGTAGTAATTGGGATTGGCAGGAATAGTCTCCATATTAATCATGGTTGACCACTCGGCAAATTTGTTGGAAAAGGAATAAAGGAAACCGTTAGGGAAATTGTTCTAGGGATATGCCTGACCATTGACGGGTTATAAGACTTTCTAGATCTGCGTTGAGAAATGATCTCGAGTCTTATAACCGTATACCGTCTAAGCTCAGTGAAATTATTTCTTCGTTAGATTTACAAATTATTTTTGCTCGCTTGAACTGTTCCGGGTCCAGATTCTTCAATATCATGTGGAGTTCTAGTATAGTTATACCATGTCCAATGATTACAGGTTTCGCAGACAGTCTTATTCCCTGGTTACACGTTTGGCAAATGGTACGTCTGTAAAAGAAAATTATAAGTATTGGTAATTTAAACGGTATATAGATTACATACCTGAATACTCCGGTAAATTGGTCATGGTCGCTTTCTTACAGATTGTCGTTCGAAAACTCTTTATTACACAAGGAACAGTGCATAGCCAACAAGTGATTCAAATTCTCCTTATCCGAAAGCGACATTGGCTCGTTAGTGTTTTGAACTTAATGTTCTATCTTCCTTGACAACTCAAAAATAGTACACAAGAAATGCTCGACGGGGTTTTCTGTATCATAAAAACGATGTTCAATCATTTGATTGTGAATCCGACCTTTGGGACCTATCACCGCTAGTGCGTATGACATAACTGACAGCGTGTCCTGAACGTTGTTTCCAAATTTCTGACACTCGGCATCAGCTCCAATGTTGTACTGGAAACTAAAGAAAATCTTGAACAGAACGTCTTCGTACATTTGCAGCTTTGTGAATCTGTATGTTTTTTCTTCAGGGTACGTTACTCGCTCAGAGTCAGTAAAACCACAAATTTCACTATGTTTCTTCAAAGCTTCCGGCGATCCAACTGCCTTAAAAACAATAGTTACAAATTAAACTTCGATGATGTTAATGCTTGCCTACAAGTGCTGGTAGGTCCTTTATCCAACAAAAAAGATAGTCAAATTCAATGGAATTAGAATCAGACGGAATCACATCTTCAATCTTTGCTCTTTGAATCAGAAACAAGTCTGCATGTTGCGCCCTCACTTTTTCTGTCACACGAACTGGAACTAAATCCTTTCCATTGTTAGAAAAAATAGACACTGAAATATTGGCATTCAGTATCTCGAACTGTTTTATGTCTTCTATTCTGCATCCTTCCAAGAATCTAGTGAAATTTATTTCGCCAGTCTTTGTCACCTCTGCTAATATGTTTAGATAAGAGTAAAGGTTTTCGTACATTCTCTTAAAACGTTGCTTCTGGCTTTTGGAGGCCATATCATAAGAAGCTGAGGAAATTCCGAAAGATGCATCGTATCATGTTTAAATGCAGCCAAAATAGAGTATACAAAACATTTAGAGTCGTGACTTACATTTGACATTTGACATTTATAAAATATTTCGAAGCAAGCTGTTTGGGAATCGGTAAATAACCTTTGGGTCTAATGGCATTATATTTTGCTATTCTTATTTCCATAAACCGTTATTTATAGTATCGAGTAATCGCATACCCGATTCTTCTTGATTAAACACGTTTAAACTAGTTATGAGGTAATCAGCAGCTGTCATGACCGAGCTTAATATAAAATTAGCTTTAAAGAGACGTTGAAATGGAGAAAAAAACTGAAAGTCCTTTGTTTTATTTGATTTCATATTAATCAACGTGGTTCCTAATGTAAATGAGACTTTAATAGTTTTTTGTTTATCGAAACATTGCTGTATAATATTCTCTATATCGTCATACAGAATCTCGAACGCTTCAGCGAATTATGGAAGTGCAGATTCAAACTCGTGAATACAAGTCAGAACTGTCCCTCGGTATATATTTGATGCGAAAGTAAATTTTCCCGAGTTAATATCAGACGGTGACATGTCCACATCCGTTGATTCTCCTTGTCCTATTTGATATCCAATGCACAAATGGTTTTCGGAAATTTCAAATACACTATAACAATGTTTACAAACATGTTTCAGGTCACAATGATTAAAATATTGCCGATTGGTATAGAAAGAAGAATCACATGTACTGTAACGACACTTAAATGAACGTATAATTTTCCACCTACCATCACTAAACACCCTCTCTACACTCAATAACGGCCCCAATATCTGGCTGTCGGACATTTTCATTTCCTGTAATCTGGCCCAAATATATGATGACTTATGTTAAGGCGATCGTATTCACTCTTAGCGTCAGCAAATAATTTAAGAAAATGAGGGGAGTTGAATTGGGCCAACGCCAAATATTTCCGGTTATCTAGAAATATAGCGACTTTAGGAATTGTCTGCCCTTGTGCTAGATGAGTACTAAAGGCGTAGTTTAAAGCCAGGGGAAAAACTTCAATGGGATGTCCCAACGCTTGGTCTTTTGAATTAGGAATTAGTCCCGAATTTTCGAAATAGGAGTCGAACCCGTAATAGTTTTTGCAATTATGTTTTGGAACCGTATAACTTCAGGCACTGAACTGGAAGGTTTTAGTTTATCGAATATAAATCCCTCGATAATCCCTGGGTTCCCTGTTACTAGTCCTCCGTGTTGATCTAGAGGCCTAGTAAGCCGAACCTGTGCACCGAGAGCAACAGGAAATGTGTCGTCCGGTTCATATACAGTGTCTTGTGTATGTAAATGTTCAGGCTTTAACAGAATGATAGGGTTGTTTATTTGGTGCACCCTTATGCTACTATATTCCCTTGAGAATATATTTCTCGGATATATCCTCGGTACAGTTTGAAACTGGAGTCTCTCTAATGGAGTTAACTCTTTTCTTCTTATATTCATTAGCAGCTGTTTGAACCTTGGATCGATACCGTTGATGCGTAAACACTTACTCAAGAAGAACACCTTTGTAAATGTCTTGTAAAATTTTGACCCTCGCTTCTGAAACGAATTGAGTTTGGACTCTGGAGTCCATAATATGAAGCTGGCAACTGGTTCGATTTGCTATTTTATGTGAAATGCGATAAAAATTTTGAATACGTTACATGAAAGGGTCAACGAACCTGAATATCTCCACTCAATATGATTGAAATCCCTCCAAATGGTTCGTCTCTTTCAATAGCGTTTGCTAAAGCCAGGCTAAACTACGATAGTCCGACTGTATAGATCTTGAATTGATTTCATTATAGTTATTATAATTATTAGGATTGTCATAAATTGAATGTCACAAACCTCGTCAATAATAAACAATTCACATCCGGCAAATTCAGTCGACAGCTTTTGGGACGGTTTTAAATTTCTTGCTAGCTTTTCGTATGAAGAAATAAACAGAGGGATGTGTAGAAGTTTATGTTATGTTTGTCCTGAAATTGCATATGCAGTAGAACTAAAGGCTGATGCTGCAAAACTTTTTTTTCCTGCTGCCTTAAATGTCTCCCTTATACGCTTGAGCACAACAGTTTTTCCAGCACCTAATGGGTAACTTTTTACATAGAGAGAGACCGACAGTTTGCTCCTCGAACTTTACCCTGATTTGTTCCTTTTGCATAAAAAGGTTACATATCCTAATAACGATACTTTAGGGTCGTTATAATGGCCGTGGTCTTGGATGTCATATGGTCCACCTGGGAGCCCTTGGCTCCTGGCTCCACGCTCCAGGGCCCTATGACGCTGGAGGAGGAGCGGGTGGCCCTGGGTCACATTACTTCCGTCGTTGATCGGCTGAATATCTCCAAATTCCTAATATCGGTTTTGTAGCAATATAATTTATGAATACATTGCTTAAAGTACTGTCTTGTAATATTTCTTCAACTTGGAAGAAATGTGTACACATCCTGGTTCACAATTGTGGAGGTATGTACACTCTTTGTGCCGGATATCAATATGACCTCCAATAAACTGGTCACCCACAAAACGTTGCGAATTTAGTATAACACGATGTACTGCGTTATATTGATCTCGAAAAGGTATTTCAATATGCACTAATTAAATTAAGGTTACAGCTAGCATATTGTGTGTGTGTGTGTGTGTGTGTGTGTGTGTGTGTGTGTGTGGGTGGTGTGTGTGAGGACGAGTGATAAATTAAACGACACACGCGTCACCGGGCTACGCACTAGATTCTCTCTAGCAGTTTTTAGTATCTGTTCCGAGATATTACTTATTTTGACATTCTTGTTTACTGACTTTACCGGGCAAAACGGATTTTGTATGCCGCAAAAGGCAAGACTCGGACTGCCTTAGGCAAGAAACAAAAAACTGGATAGAAAGTGCATGAAGTATGTACGCACGTAAAAAAAACAAAAAAAACAAAAAAAAGTTTAACCATACCGGCAGTTGCAATCCCTGGGCCAGTAGGGATTGGGTGCCTGTATAAAAGTTACTCGAACACACAACTCACAATGAGAAAATGAAACAATTTATCTCACCAAAAGCGGTAGGAAAGAGCCGAAAAGCTCCGTTACGCACTTCAAACAATTGACACGTATTCCATTCATAAACCTTACATCGATCATCGAAGGCATTATCATTCATAAAATTCAATCTATTATTAGTTAATATAATAACAGGCGTACGGTTAATGGAACAATCCTCCTTAAATTTAACCTTTACAGTGTAATTATCCCCTCCTAAAACCAATTTAATCATATCTGTTTGGTTGCTTTCATAATAAGGTTCATTCCATAGTAATATTCGTTTACCTACAGCTTCTTGATAAGCAAAATTATTGTATTTATTGGGATTTCCTAATTGTCCTTTATTGAAGTAAAATGATAAGATCATGTCGAAAAAATAATTTTTACCCGCTGAAGGCAGACTAATTATAGCTATAGAAAGAAGCTTAGGAATTTGTTTCTCACATACAGCCCACAATGTCTGCAGAAACTCTACGATACTTCTATCACATCCAAATTGGAATTCTAAAAATTTAATCAAAATCCCTAATGAAGTCTCAACATCATAATAATAATCATCCAAATCAACAATCAAACTATTCCATAGTGGCTGACATGCGTGCCGTTCATAAAGAACCTTAAAATCAAAAAAATTCCACGTACATACTTTAGCATTCATCATATCTATTACTAATTTTAAATCTTCATCCTTTTCCCGAATTTGTTTTAACTTACTGTCAGAGTTAATTTTTCTCTAATATTTAGCCCTTGGCATGAATGATGCCGGATCCGTTGGTTACAATCAAAACGTACCCTATTTACATCTGCTAACCGTTAATTAAATTAGCTGCAACAGATAAATTTCTAGTAAGATGAACCCTACAACCTATACAAATTACAAAATCCTCGTGATCGTGCTGTACTTTAGGAAATTGTGGCTTTTGAGAAACTGAAATATTTAATAAGGGTAGACCTAGCCTAATAAGCCTTTTCTTATTCTATTCGTTCACATCTTTTCTGATAGGATCGGTTCAAAAGAAATTTTTAAATCTTTCTCGATCGAGCGGATTCGACTCGCCTGAGCGTTTGCCTGCCTGCAAGGCTCAACTAAGTAGAGCACGGGGTTAAAACCTCTGTACATTAAAATACCCTTACATGAAAATAAATAAATCAGACGGATTATTCCCCAACGCATAGTCTGTTACATCTGAGAAGTACTTAATCCCAATTAAAAGCATTTAAATAATCATATACATGGAACTATTAATAGCCAGTATTAACCTCATGCTGCTGGTTCACTGCTGGGCATTTCCGCTTGCCTACTATTATGAGTGAAATGTATAATGTACTGCATAAGTAAAAGGCACTTTCATTCATTCATTAATTACTAGTATTTTTACTTTACCTATATTGGGCCCCTACGGATTCTTTTTTCTTAAGATTATTAGGGCACAGCATAGTGGATTTGAGCTTGGACTTACTGCTACGCATTCTTCGATTCTATGTACGAATTTTGGATATTAATAGCCGATTATTTCTCTCAAGGCTTGCACTTCTTTTTGTAATATATCTACTTCACAAAACGAATAAAAACTATCTTCACTATCACTACTATTTAAATCTAATGTTTCTCTAGAAGAACATGATAACATTATTAAAGCCGTGGTCTATTTTATAGATTTGTACTCTACCTCTTGAATATGTAGAGTCTCTTTGCTACTCGGGATTTTCGGCGGCAGGAGGGAAAACACCTCGAGATCTTCACTTAACTTATTAGAATTTTTGTCAAAATTAGTAACTGTAAAATACAAAGCACCATCCAATGTCGAACTGACACACTATCGGATGTAGTAAAAGTACCATCCGGTAACCACTGATGTATTGCCACTGACTCAGACTCAGAGTTTAGTTTTATAGTATAACACACATACTGATAATGTTTGGGGGGGGACACTTTGTTTTTTAACAGCAATCTTGGCTACAAGTTTCATTTGTGTGTTGAAATTAGTTTGGGGGCTAACACTCTAATGTTTATACACGTGTTGATATTACTGTGTACACTATAGAAATTATTTTAATCCAAGCAAGCACCAAAGTACATGTGCAGTATTTTAACCTTAACCTACTTCTATTCCTGAAATTATTACAACTATAACTTTTGAATACCTATAAAAATGTGGATGACTATGAAACCTCATCCACCTCTCCATCCTTTTTTCCCTCAGCTCTCTTTATATATTACTAATTTAAAATTCCTGACTTAACGGAGCCATAATTTCACTTTCAAAGTCAGACAATCACTTTCATACCAGCTTCAAAAACATGGCTTGATGGTTTTCTCCCATTTAAAAAAGCCGGATCGACATTTTGATTTACAAGGACAATGTTCTGAACTTTTCTTTCGGAATAGGTTGAGCGTTAATTCAGTCTTTTTACATTATTAATTATCATAAACTTAGCCTGGCCAGAAGATTACTCAAATCTTTGTTTTTCTAATTTGGCTTGGGCAGAGTTGCCAAGTGGTATTCCTGGATAAGTAATTGGTATTGTGGTCGGGAGTTCTGCCTCGATTCAATATTATAAATAATGTGGCGGAAGGCCCGACAAGGATAACAACTTATGCCAGTAGTGTGCCTGCATAAGGCATGAAAATGGAGTTCCATATGGACTCAAAGCATGGGCATAATGGCCGTGTTCCGTCGGTGGTGGGAGCTGGTCCCTGCTACTAAAAACATATTGGTATTTTGGCTTACCGACTATTACTTTGAAAGAAATTCGGACGTATTTATCTCGTCGAGTTATTCTTCTTCAAGTTTAGGAAAATAAATTGTCAAGGCCCAATTACTCTTTGCGGGTTTTTTATGAGGGGAAACTACCCGCAGTTATTTGGACGGGAGTTTTTAAATGCATACAACACAGAATAGTTGATTTATCAATAATGGTTATGGATTCACGGCAGTATAACTGTCTCCTTGCCGTTAAGATAACGGAACGCAGCTACGAGTTTTTGGAGCCCCCACAGTGTACTTTTCCAATTAATCCTGCAAGCAGCTTCGTTACAGCTTAATTACACCCATGATGACGTAGTTGCTTGTGATCGGATTAGACAGTCCCGTGACTGCCTTTGATTGTGTGTTATGATGGAAGGGAGATGTTCCCAAAACTCGAAGTTGCGTTCTGAAGAAGAGTTAATTTAAAAGCAAGGTGACTGTACGTAGGCAAGCGATCTCTTATACAGGCCCCAATTTGTTACCAAAGTTTTAATAAACCCAAAATTTTACAATGCATAAAAAATTATTGGCTAAAGATAGCTATTTAGTGTCGCAATAGATGATAGGAGTTACCTTTGCTAGAGTTATGATACAAACTGACTTAAACCTATGTTTTGTCTACATGTGTCACTCGTTTTAAGTTATTCATTTTATTTTTTTGAACGTAATGGACAATATAATAAATATTAGTATTTTTTGTCCTGCACAGAAGTCCTTAACAATAGGATGAATGCAACCTTCGTGACAAAAACCATGATAAATTTGTGTAGATTATATTTGTATTGAAATCACGATTCCCTGACTCGCTCAAGGAATATCTCGGGAGTTCCGGTTTAATTGCAGAAACCACAGTCATCGTACATGTAGCATTTATTTCTCTCTCTGGTAGCAAAAGTGAATAAAAAAAATTTGAAAAAAATCCATAAAATACACTATTACAGATTATTTAAAATGACTATTGTTTCCAAAATGTCCATTAACTTGTATGGTTTTTTTATTCTGTTAATTTTGTCAACAAATTTTGAAGCAAAGTTTATTACCACTTCAACCGCTGCCGTCAATTTTTCATCTTCCACAAGCAACCTGTTGGATTCCTCTGTTGGTCATGAGAAGGAATTAATAAATAATCAGAATGCAAGCCGTTTCGATAAAATTGCTGCCCTACTATCAACAACTTCAGAGTCAATAATGGAGGAAAAAACTAATTCCGAATGGGGAGGAAACTGCACAGAAACTAACTGGCAAAAGTGTTCGAAAATGAAAGTGTTCTCTTCATACATAAAAGATGAAAGTGATCCGACCAAAGAGCTGAAATATGTCGAAATTGACTGCAAACTTCAGCCTATTTTGTGCCTCAAAAATAAATGGACCGTCACTCGGTGCCAAATTTTATGCATGGGCAAGTGCAATAAAGGTATGTGTTATATTTAATATGTGGACCCTGCAAAGGCTGCACAGTCCTTGTCGTTAGCCATAACATTAACTTAGCACAACCCAAGGTGTTTTTGCATTGAATATTTAGAAAACTCTCTAGTATTTTCATCTTGGTACTTAAAATTTTGACTGAACAGTGTGAGACAAATGCCGTAGGACAGGGTCTTTGTTTCCCCAGGAGTAATTATAATCAGTTAATCATAATGGATATTTCATTGATGATTGTAATTTTATATTTTGTCGTATTGTTATTAAAGCGATGCTGTCCAAGTACGATAATTTCGTAGAGAAAGATGGACCTTGCTGAAGACGAATCAGTTTAATTGATTTAATCTTTCCCCATCCTATGGAGGTGTAAGGGAATTGCAAAAGTTATAAATATGATGTCTAAAAAGAGGTAACATTAATGTAGATTCAAATACAAAATTCACTTAATTAATAAATTTAAATTTTATTGTAATTATTCGAACATCTCGAAAAATTAAGCCGATTGGTCAGTTTATTAAAACTTGTTTCAGAACGATAAGCACATGCATTAACCTAAGTTTCCCTTCCTACAATTCAATTCCATGATATAAATATCGAAAATAGGCAATTTGGATCATCTTGGGTAAAACGACGTCGTTTATGCACGCCCTTTGAAAAATAACTGGAACGGTTGATTGAATTAAATATTTGATTGGTAATTATGCCTTATCTTGTATACCCATGCTGTCCATTGGATAATTAGGTGGAGAAAGAAAGGGCAAGCCGAGTGAGCTGAAGTGAATAAATATTTGCCCATAATTTTGAGATGAGAGGGTATAGGGGACTATTGAGAGAGTCATAAAGATGTTGTCTATAAAGAGGGTTTGGCTAATATGTTTCATTAAATAAAGTCATCCATCCGACCAGACTCCTTTTCATCTCTTTAGTACAAAGTACACAGAGATATAAAAAACCTGAGAAAGTTGAGATGGGAAAAATTAGCTCAGACATGCGTGACTCCTTAGCATCAACTTTCATTTGATCCGACAGGGCCATAGCCCTTCTCAATTATTAACGAGTAACCTACGTTTACATCCTGTTCATTACTCTTGTCTCATCTATTCTCTTCCGAGGAATGAATTCTAATTTAAGGCCTGTTATATCAAATACTTTTCCCCATCCATCAATAAAATTTCATCAGTTTTTTTCAAAGGGATTTAGGTGATTAAAAAATTAAACGCATGAATTTGATTGAAATGCATTCAAATCTACGTTCTATCTAATCTACGAGGGTCGATTTGGTTGTGTACAGCCCCAATATTATTTAGGCTGCATAGGTTTGTGTAACATTTGCAGGTCAAGTCCCCGTTTATAACCAAAGTGGAAATGTTTATGAATTTTAAAAGTTTTTTCTTACCAAACGTTTAAATATTGTGTCCTTTAAATTAACACTTTAGTACAACATATACTTTTAAAATTGATATTCTCATGCTGCAATAATTCTGTAACAAACTGTATTTTTAAACATGAACATGAAAGCGAAATGAATCCAATACTTCTCTTTTCGGTTTAAAACACTTTTTTAAACATTAAAAAACTATTGAACAATATCAGACGTCTATTACATAAAATGCATGTGTCAAGTACAATCTACGCCCCTGTCGAACCGTCGGTTTTCTCCTTAAGGAGAGAGGAGAGAGTTAACTCCGGCCGCATTGGTGGAGAGAACGTGGTTTCAATCGTACCTGCTTTCTCCCTCAGACCTGTCACCATGAAAGGACGAGGATTCCATATCTGTACTTTAGGGCTGTCAGTGACACTAATCCTCATATCACTAATCCTCTCCGTCTTCTCTCACAAGGTAAGCATTCCGACAGATATTGAACCATTTATAAGCGTATTATAAGAGTTAAGGACCAAGTTTGTAAACATGTGACAAGAATCGGGGAGATGTGTAATGGCGTGTGATTTCTCCTCGTGCAGACTAGATTGGGGGAAAAAGTTGGTCTGCTAATTAGTATTAGGGACAAGAGGGTTGACTTAAATTAGTCGGATAATTATCTTAATTAGATCAATGCTAAAGTTTTACTTATTCTCAAGAGTAGAGGAGAAGGCAAGTCGGAGTTGCCACTGCCACCCGAACTAAAACTTGTCCCACCAAATATTTCGACGTGTTTAATTAAACGTGAGCCTGCGGGAAGTCTTGGGACAATTTATTTACTCCTTTTTCATGTTACCAGAATACCACCACCCATGGAGACACTATGAACGATATTTATTATACCTTTAAATTTTATGCTACTGACTAGCTCAGGGAACAATAAAATCTTTGTCACGTACCTTTTCCCCCTTATTTAGTTTATTACTTGTCAGATTTATGGTAGTAGATTATTAGGTAGGGTTGTCATCAATTTCGTAAAGTTTTTTGGCATTTTAATTTTATATAATACACAACAAGTTCATGTTATTTACTTGGAGAAATGTCAAAGGTGATTGCGAGTAATACTTTTGTAAATGTTTGGCTTAATTGACAGTACCTTCCAAACAATTATTATAAAAGGCTCAAGGAGCAATCACAATTTAAAACCTTGTTTTTTTAGAAAAAATTGACATTAAGTTTGATTAATTATTTCAAGAGTGGATTCTGAAAGATTTGTATAGATTGGTGGTTATTGACAATTCGTTCATCTGTTATTGACTCTCGACTGTTGATCCAACTATACATATGCTACACCTGACAAGTCTAAATCTTATCCTTGTTCGATTCTAAAAAAAATCACCTCATTACAATTTACAACTTTATTGAATTATCGATTAAAAATAAAACAAAATTTAAAAGTGTTTTCCATAACTTGAGAGAACGTCCATCGAAATGGTTACTGCCGTAACTATTTTGATAAAGAAACGGCAGAGGCTCGGTAGCCCCCAATTGCATTAGCAAGAGTATTTCCACCTGAAAATACAAAAAAAGAGCCACGGGTCGGAATTCAGGTCAGATCTTGTTTCACTTAATGAGCTAATTAATTAGTTTCGGTTAATTGGACATATTTCCACTCACCCATATTGGAAACGGCATTGGATGCAACATTTCCTCCTTCCCCTCTTGCGTTTGCTACTACGTTCCCAATCCCCGTGCTTTTGCTGCTTTTAAATCCACCAGGTCCACCTGAAAACGCCCCTGAGGGCATTGCGGGGCCACATGATGCAAAGGTATTGCATGGTGATGGTCTACTTGATCCTCCGAATCCACCACTACTGCCCCCACCAGATTCTCCGAATCCACCACCCCCGCCAGAAAATCTGTTCTGATTTTGACCGTTAAATCCTCCATTGCCAGAACCTATTGGATTTTTTGTTAAGTTTTGTAAGTTAAGTATTTTTTCTTCATCTTGTTAACTTGGAAGAGTTCTTACCAAACCTCTGTTGTTGGCTTCCATATTGATTTCCAAAACTCTGTCGTTTGAACCTAAGGGCATTGATGAGGGGATTTATGATTTGCTCTTGACGGACTTGAACATCTCCAACAGTATGGCCAGATAAGCTGCGCTTATCTCTTACTGGGCCAGCTATAACAACTGACACGAGTGCCAGAATGGCCAGAAATTTTATTTTATTATAGTTGGGATTCATATTGTTGTATGCTTACTCCAGCTGTCTGGTTATATAGAACCTGATGAATGAATACTCTGAATAGACGATTTATAGTTTAAAGGAAGTCTATTTGTTTATATTTATACGATTGTTGCCATTTATTAAACCAAAATTAAATTCAAGACTTGTCAGTTAGCTATATTTTTATTTTTATTATTATAGATGGTTCATTGTTTGCCTTTGGTTATTGCAAGCTTAATTTATGGTAATCATTTGTTTCCAAAAGAGTATCGAATGAAAGAATTAGCATAAGATTTATGGAAAAAAGTCAGGAGTCCATTCCCTTATAAAAAGCTCCCAAAGGAATGAGTCACACTCTCTACCAAAATTACTCTGATTTCCGGGTCGCAAGGGATAGAATCTCGATTTTAAAATCCGGTTTTCTATAAATTAGAATTTATATTCGTTTACTAAAACCAAAGAGTACACAAGAATAAACTTGTATGTAGTTTCTTAAAAATATGAATACAATATTTTAAATTTAAGTTTGGTCGATTTTAATTTTGCTGAGGAAATACAATGTTAGCATTAAAATTGTAAGATTTACTTTAGCCAGGATAAACATTAGTAGATGGTTTAAGTTTATTTCGCTTGTAAATGCTGTTCTGTTATTGTCATTCTCAATTCCTCCGATTCCATTTCCGGGGATATGTTGTCAGGGTTAGAAGGGACTACTAATCCTCACATTTTAGCACTCTCAAGTTCATCGTGGCCTTCTCGATTGCATTTCCATGTTCAGGTTGACCTAGAAATAACTTAAGACTGGAACTAGGTGTCTGATGTGGACATTGGGCAAATAAATGGTTTCGTATCCGTTATAAAACGTAGGCTCCAGTTGTCAAATCTGTGAGAAAAGAGGTTATATTGGTGACACAGCATATGACTGTGAATAACTTAAAAAGTAAATGTTACTTGACATCAGGGTTACGCAAAACCCACCCGGGACCTCTAAACCCGGCGGGTTTACCCACCGGGTGGGTTTTACACCCACCCGGCCGGGTTTCAAACCGGCCTGCAC
>JAQFYM010001926.1:0-27538 GCA_034694785.1 Agrenia bidenticulata | reverse complement strand
AAAACACATGCACAGCAATAAAACAAATACCTAATTATTTTTATAAATAATGTAATGTTTTTCCTGTAAAAAACATATCGAACTGATACTGCTATGCATGTACTGCGTTGTGTCACATTTACACATAAAAAATCACGTTTTATGCAGATTAGTGGGTATAGAAAAATACTAAAAAGCGGGTTCTTACTCCTAACGCGTTCTAAACTTGACTAAATAACAAGGCACTATAAAACTATAAAAAGACAATAAAAATATACATTTTTGCAAACAAGAATAAGAATAACGCTATAAATATCAATTCAAATTTTTTAGTTAACAGATAATTTTTTTTATTGTCGTTTGTTTGTATAAATAACATCATTGTAAATTTATCAAGTCGGCCGTAACTGTATAAAGTAAATATCGTAGCAAACTTTCTTTTTATGCAACATAAATCTTTATGTTTTTATTTTTATAAAATAAAAAAACAAACAACCAACAATAATATATTATTCTGGCTTATATTTTTAGCCGCTCGTATTGCAAAATGTGTTTTTTTACATTCGTCTTGTATAAAGATGTATTTTTCGGTTCTTTTAATGTCTTCACAAATGTTGTTTATAATACATAGGTTTGCTTGATTTTGCATGAAATGTCGTTATGCTACGTAAAAATTAGCAGCCTGATTTTTGGCATTTGTTGTTGTATTCGATATCTGTTATGCAAATTTCTAGTACATATGTAAATGATTTGATATGCATTCCAATAATTTTTTTACTCTTACTACATAAAATATTTTTTCAATATTTAAAGACACAGATCTTGTATTTATAACCTATTTTTTTTCAAAAAAAACTAATATTTCTTTGTTTATTCGTAATTTACATGTACATTTGTTGTAGCAAAAATGTAAAATAAACGATCAAATCTGTACAAATATAACGCATGCAGTACCGCCAATTATTGCAGACCGACATCGATACTTTTATGCATAGAAAAGTATGCAAAGCAATTTACTATTCATGATATATTACAGCTTTACAGTTTTTGATCGAACAGTTCTATCCGTGTCTCTAAATAATATTTCTGTAGTAAAATGCTTTTTTTCGCTGTCTGAAAAACAACGCTGTAGCAATAATTCTTACACTTATTTTGCCTGTCAATTTTCCGTATATGTCATTTATGGTTTTATTGTATTTTATCGCATTTATGTAAACTTACGTATTGCGATACGTACATGTTAGCAATTTATACGGCAGAGCAGGATAAATGTTGAACAAACACATCTTTGCTAACGTGAATCTGTTTAATTGGCAAACGACGCAGACGCTGCATGTATGCACTAAGGGTAAAACGATTTGTTACAATTAAAACATCTTCATATATTACAAAATCAATGAAAAAAGTTACATAGGCCAAATTCGTTAAGCGAAAACACAATTTTTTAGCATTTTACCAAGCGGGTCACGTGCATCGCCTACTTTTCTACTCCGACTTTTTGAAGGACCTGGCATAGAGCTACTCAACTCTAACAAAAAGACGTAAAAATATCGTTAGATAGCAAAAGATACATGGGCGTATTTTTAATTTCATAAACTTTTAAATGCGTCAAACCACGTGCATAGTCGGTAGTAAAAAATGTCAATTTATGAATAACGCATAGATACGGAAGTTTACCGTTATATGTCATATAGAATATTCGCTTTGTATTTTTCTATTAGAATCTAGCTTTTTAGTTGCTTTTATAGTAAAAGTGCAAACCATGACTTACACATAGTATATAATCTAAAATACGGATTATGTATTTCCATGGTTTTACTACCTTTTCAATACCGCAACGTATAGATTTGTCTACAAGCGTATAAAAAAATAGGTCACCCTCTTGCTCGTTTGCCTATAGATTATGCTGCATTATTTAGAAACTTTACGACGTGCCAAGAAACCAAAGTATAGAAGTACCTTAGACCCATGGACTATTCAAAACGGTTTGTAAATGTTGTCGTCTTTACACAACCAAATAGGCAGGCTCTATTTTACCAGTTATTTAATATTCTTCATCTCATTTGTACCATATTAATTGCAAAATACACTTAATAATGCTTGCATTTATTGCGCATATGCAACAAAAGTAGCGTAGCTATTAAAGAAAGCGCCAAAAGATAAGCCGTGCTATAGCCCCTTGCATCTTTGTTGCGTTTGTTTATATGAAACCTGTTTTTCAGGCACGCAAATATTCGAAAAGATTTATTTCATTAGAACTTGGTTTTTACAAATCTTGTTAATTTTTTTTTTACAAAACCATTTATTTTTTGTCGTTACGCACATTTAATTTTTGAGCCACGATATTTAAATCAGAATTGTCAAAGCGCACAAAAAAACGCGCGCCGCGCCGCACCAAAAGCAGCGTGATGCGATGCAGGTACGCACAATTGCGTTGGTGCGGGTGCTGTAGCACCGCAACGCACCATTTATGTCTTGCCACGAACTCAAAAAATTTTAGTGTCTAAAAGGGCAAATACAAATCTGCTATATCTATATAACGTTAATAATTAAAACAAGGAATGAATGTTGCCTTTTTATATCTGAAAACTGCTATTTATATACGTATAAAATCGTTAGAAGTTTTTATATCTTCTTTATAGACGTTTTTATTGATATATTACTTTACGGTCCTGGTATGTCTGTATGTAGAAAATTTGATATTTTTACATGTATACAAATATTTAGCAGTGCACTGTCAGCCATACCTGTACAACAGATAAATATATGAGTACAAAAAAATTACATAAACCGTTTTCGTGTCGCTAAAAAACTATATTAAATGATTGTGCATATATGATATATCTCAAAGTGCTTTGTTACATCCTTAAAAACAGATACCACGGTTTTTGCATAATCCCCTTGTAGAATTAAGATGCTGGTACGCAAAGCATTCGTAAAACGTTACAAAAATGTTTTTTTTAGTTTATACGACTGCAGTGGCGTAGGAAGACGGGGATAGGGGGGCTCAAGCCCCCCCCCCCACTGTAATAAAAATGATCCTGAATATAAGGGGGGTGCTATTTTTGTGCAGAGATTTTTTTGCTAAAAAATTTTAAAATAAAAAATAATTGCCATAGAAAATTCAAAAAAAAATAATCAAGATTTTTTACATTATAAATCAAGTTTTAAGGCCATATTAAAAAAAAAACACTGACTAGCCCTGTTCAAAAAAAATAGCTTGTACGGTACTGTACTACTGTACTATCGCTAGATAATTGGCACACTTATATATGTGTATTAATTTGAAATCGCAATGGAATAATTATTTTTTATTAAAAGCCAAGAAAAAAGCAACAGAGTTTTTTTGTGTAGAAATTTAGCCCCGTAGTTACGCATTCTGCAATTTTTGGCAAAAAACTAGTTGGTATATAATTTAATTTTAGTGTTGACGATAATATTTTGACTTTGTAGCTGTTTTCTATTTTATTTTAGCAGGCAAATATTTAAAATATACAATATTTAAAAATATATTTTACAGCTTACAACACCAAAAAAAAACAAAGCTGACACCGTAAAAAGTATACATATATAAAACGAAGAAAATAGCTTTTGGCAGGTTGCGTTTATTGATTGACCCACGCTTTTTATTTTTATTAGACGGGAAAACCATTTAGTGATACTTATTTATTTACTTATTGTTGTTTATATAAATTTATAGTTTATCTGAAACAACTGTTTTATATTCAGTTTCTATCTCTTATCATGTACAAAATTTCCATTAATGTAAAACATGCTAAGAAATGTCTAAAATGGCTAATTTTACTAGCATACGTTGTATAATCCGCGTGGGTTTCGTTCGCGCGTGTCAAATCATATTAAAGCCTATGTGAGGCCTTTATATTGTGTTTTAACATATATGCCTATAGTTGTGATTCAACAGGGCATACTCGCCAGACACACAAGCCTTCTATTATATATGAATATATCATAAAAAAGGAAAAAAAAAATTCGAAAACACAAATTGAACACAATGAGTATTTCTATTAGTCTCAGTATCAATAAATCGTTATATAAAAACAATATTGGTTTTAATCAACGTTAGTATAGATCAGTAAATTTGTTTTGAAAAAATTTTTGTCTTAAAAAGATCTCCGCAGGTAGACTTAGTAAGATACTGATATTTTAATACAATACAAAAATAATGTATAAAATAGTATAAAATAAAAAATATCATAGTGATTTGCCATGGGAATGCCGTTTGCATATTTTTTTCAATTGGTTATTTTTTAAACGCCTTAAACACCTCAAAAATGCCTAATGCTGCGATTTATATTTTTCTCGTTTACAATCCGCCAAAGCGATACATTTTGCGCCAGCATAGACAAATTTGTATTGCAAATTTTGTTAATACGGAAAATCGCATTTTTTGCATTTTTTGAATCCCCTTTTATTCATCTTAAGAACATTGTAGTCATTAGGTAGTGCGTGATGCGGTGCAATAGCGCCTGATGCGGTACAAAAGTGCGTCTAGTTGTTTTTTGGTGCGGGTGCGCTTTAGTGCGGTGCGTTGCGATGACAACTCTGAAAATAACAACTTAAATTAGTCACAGAACAAAAAACCATGGAATTATCAGACGTACGTTTTTTTTTTCAAGAAATATTATATTGCGAGATTTTCATTGATATATTTTATTTTAAACATGTATGGTTAAATACAGTGTGTTTTGAATTGACACAGATTCTTATTAAATGCTTACAAATTTTTACAACAATGTTTTATAAAATATTGGTAAATAGTGAAATAAAAAAAGCGCTGCAAAAATGTACAAAAGCATGCCTGTGAATTTTTCTTTTTTGTGTTGGGTGGATAAAAAGCGATTTCTTCAGTAGTTTCTGTTTTTGGCTGCAAGTTTTGCATGCAAAGTAGATCGAGGTTGTGACTATCTAAACATAGCGAATCATTTGAGGTACCCAAAGCCATTGATTTTTCAACTGGAATTACACTTAACCGTAAAATTCTTTTCACCCAAGAAGTTGTTGGTGTAGATGCAGAATACTTTATACGAAAAACTACAGATTTGACCGCATGCGTATTATATATTGTTTTTTTTATATTCGGTAGCAATGCAAAAAGGTCCATTTTTAACAGCACTTTTACATTTTTTTACCAATTATAAATAGTTACAAAGCGTATTGCAACTCAAAAGGTCTGCATATGACATTTTATATAATTTTTTAATATTTTTATTTTGGGAAAGATTTTTTTGCCCTAGTGATACAGTCTTTAAGGCATGTGCACTGTACAAAAAATACTTGCTTAAAGATGCATAACATGCTAGCTTATGTAGATTTCAAGTAAAGACGTTAATCCAGTCGTGTAAAATATATTGGTTAAATATATTATTAGAACGAAAAAATAGTTATTTTTGATATTAAACTTAAACCCAATTAAGATTCCCGAGCGGAAAGCTGAAATTCTATACAAAAAGATTTAGTAAAACGGTTTTTTATTAAAATATTTTGTATTTGATACATACAATAATATAAACCGGATAACAACGTGTGTAATCATACTACATGTTTTTTTTACTAATGGCGTGCATAAACGTGCACTTTTTAATTATATATTTGAGTTTAGTTGTGACTTAATCGTCCTTAGTTTTGACTTGACGGCGGTATCTGACAGCAGATGTCAAGTATTTTATTTTAAGATAATTTTATTTGACATATTGTCTGTGTTTTGTCGTTGATCTACTAACATCTAAAAAAGACATGCATATTAAATATAAAAAAACAAATTAAGTAGTTTTTACAGCGCAATGCCCGCAAATTTTCTTAAAACCTGCCTAAAAATGCTTGACGATAAAAGTTCTGTCTCTATTACGATGAATCAAAATCCGAAAAAAACTATGAACGAGCAACAGGTTCATTAGACACAGATGACGGCATAGATTGTTTATTAATGATAAAAATTATATCTTTATAGATGACAGTTACCCACGTAAAAAAAGTTGTGGTCGGCCGAAATAATTATGGTTAGTTGCGAGTTGCGACAGACTAGAAGTAGTCAACTGCAAAGATCAATGCTCACTTCGACCAGCCAAAGCCCTGGCATGTGTTAAGAGATAAAATATAAAAACTGTATAAGAACTTTAGCCTAGGGTACAGCCTGGCGGGTCAAGTGTGGCTCGATGACATATAGTGAGGGATGGGCCGCACGTGTCGTATACACAACAACAGAAAAGACAAAACAAAAAGAATAATCAGTTTGATTCTAAATAAAATATAGAAAAAAAAGGTTGCTTGGATAAGAAGAGGTTGAAAAAGCCAAAAAATGAAGTGTATTAAGAGAAGAGCGCAAAATACATAGACAAAAATGATAATAAAGAATCAGGAAGAATAAGAATTTAAGATTTCTGGGAAAAAACAAGAATAAAAGTACAAAAATATAGGGAAAACGACAAATAAAAAAAAGAGATACAAGGTAGTAATAAAGAGAAAAAAATCGTACTATTTTTAAAAATGATAAAAAAGTTTTAAAGATAAAAAAAATATAGGAAATACCTTCATGATAATATTATAATAATCAGATCTACTGGAAAGAAAATAGGAAAGAATTCTGTAGAATATTTAAACAAAAGATAGAAAGATTTGGATTTAACTGAAAAGAATACAACAAGGATTGCAAAATATAGATGAGGGAAGATAAAGAGTATAGAAAAAGGGTTATACAAGAAAATGATAGAAATAAAAAATATTTTATATAGCCTTTAATGATGATATAAGTATAAATTATAGTGATATTTGATAAAGAGAAATAAAATTAGTATTTTTAAATATAAAAAGCAATTTAATACAATAATATAAATAACAAAGGAAAAAGATTTGCTTATACCAGCTTTTATAAATCCTCAAAAAGAGGAAAATAAATGTATTTGAAAAATAAACAATATTTACTAGGAAGAAAATAACGATCAATATTTGTAAGGTTGATATAATGAAGGAGAGATCGGGTTTTGTATCTGTTTTTTAGACATTGATTTTTGACGCACTCTTTGAAATGCAAAATGGCATGGGAGACAAAAGGAAAACAAATACATTTTATTTTATCAACAATAACCTTTGATAACGGCAAAATTTTACTGACTAACATCAAAAATACGTTTACGATGTTACGCAAATGCGTTGTACTGCATGATAAAGGTATATTTAACTAAAAAACGCAAAGCCGATATAGTACTTGTAATCATGCGATATAAATTTATTCTTTTTGTACATGTTATAGAAAAGCAAATTTGAATATGTATACAAAAGTATTAATAAGCGTATACTGTTATTATGTTTAGCGCTTGTAAATACCTTAAGCATACTCTTTACCAATGGCATAAATATTTTTCTATTAAGGATATGAAAATGATATTTTTCATATTTATCTAATTTATTCGCTTAAAGAAAGAAAAATGTGTAATCATTATGGTTGCAAATATATAATTAGAAAACATGTTAGAAATTCAGTTTATCAATGATTTTTAACTGCTGCAAACAGGTTCGCTTGCCCTTATCGAATGTTTATGATCCAAACAAGTCAAAAGTACAAACTAGTTTTGTAGCCATCATGTTCATTTTTATATTAACCTTTACGTACGATCACACACAAGGACATTGCGAAAAATTTGGTCGATCCACATGTTTTATAAGAAATCAATATTACAAATTACGAATGTTTTTCGAACTCTTAATCGCTCTTTTTTACTCTGCTATTTTAAATATCAACGAGAAATATAGTCAAAAAAATTAATGTTTCATTGAGGAAAATATTAAAGACCGGCAATCGACGGGTCCCACATTACAATATATGCGCCCGTGCTGAATCCATACCGCTTGCTTAATATTAAATTTTTTACTCGGTAAACTGTATGAACGAGGGTAATTTTTGCACAAAAGTGCGACATGTATATGGTCTGGGTTTGTGAAGTAGCTATGATGCACTATGGTTGCATACGTCAGGGCTGCCGAGCATGTTTTGACTGATTTTTTTTTTAAATATCATGTAATTAATGATAGTGCGTATCCAAGCGCACTGACTCTTGCAACTAAATCAGGCCGCCATTAACCCAAGAAGAATCCCATATGCAATAACATGATTTTACGACAGAGAATACAAGTTTAAATCCCAAAAGGAAGCATTAAGCAAAAATTAGGTCATTTTAGTAGGAAAAGTAAAAAAGGCACAAAAAAAAATAAACTGATACATATTTTTTACTTGTTGCATGTATGATAATTATCTGATAAAGTGTTAAAGAAATGAATAAAACGAATGTTGTTTTTATTATACATAATACTTATAAACAATCTATAATAATCCAAAAAAGAAAATAAATAAAATAAGTAGTATCTTGTTATAATTTTACTTTTTGTGCACGTATTTTTTTTAATGGTGTAATAATTTTTACTGCTATTTTATATAAAAAATTATTTTATAAACCTATAATTTTGCAACACTTTTTTGCCTTGGTAAAATATTTTTGCGATTTTTATAAATTATTTTTTATTATTTTGTTTCTAAATTTTTTTTATAAATTTAAAAAAAAGTTTTACTGCATCCAGATTTTCATACTGGAAAAAAAAAGAAAAAAAGTGCTTTATATAGTTCTGTTTTATGAATTTAAAACATCAAAGTGGCATTTTGTAATTAAATTTTTTTTTTCTTTAGCTGTGTGTATATAATTCAAAAAAAAACCCTAGAAAAAAATTTACTATGGATATAATTAACAAAAGCCAGAAAGAAAATAATCATAATTTTATTATTATTTGCATCATGCAATGATTTTTTAAGAGTAAACGTCTAAGTTTCATTTCTTCGATTTTTTGATTCTGTTTTTTAATCTTGTATAAATCGAACAGTTTTCCTTAATTTTCTTTTTGCTTGCCATTGTGCGTTTTTTCTTGTTCCTCCATAGTATTACACCCAGGGCCTGTCAGAGGGGAGGGGAGGGAAGGGGAATTTTTCCCCGGGCCCCGTCATAAAAAAGGGGCCTTTTTTCCCCTATTTTTAAAAAAAATATTTTTTAAAAAGTAAATTTATTAATTATATTTACAGATAAAATTCTAGTTGATAGTATTGTTTTAAATGCATAGTTATCATGATTCTAGACACGTTTTTTGTACTTTCCCCCTGTTAGGGCCCCCTTATTTGACAGGCCCTGATTACACCTATCTTTAAATAAATCACATGATCGCGCAAAAAACATAGCAGTTTTTCTTTATACGGGTAACTTTGATACTGCCGACATGGTTTTACATTTTGTTTGATCTGTTTCTTTTAGTTATCTAGGCATTTTATCTGTTTTTTTTAGTTATTTTTATATCATTTCTACTATCAATGGCAGCTGTTGGGTCCAATTTGCTAAAATAGGCGCCATTTAGCCCCATTTTTGCTTTCAGGTCTTTCGACTTGCGCAACGTGGAGATCTAGCGATTTTGAGCAAAACTGTATCTCTAAAAGTGTCAAGAGCATTTGTTTGACATCTTATTAAAAAAATGAAACATTGATAAGGAGTAAATATGTCGCGAGTTTGACATTTGATTAATTAAGAAAATAAGCAAAAAAGAAGTAAGAATTAAGTTTTAATCAATAGTAACATTTAGTTTTATGGTTTTTTCTAAGAAAAATAAGCATCCCTTGACTCATCCAACAGTTTTTTCCAAAAACATTTATTTTATTAAACAAAAAATTTCATAAATTGCCACAAGTTCATTTTATTTATCCCCAGCCTGTTTTTTCAAAAGGTCAATATGCTTTTTTTATTGTCTAATCAATGCATTTACTTCGACTTACACTTTCCGCCATTGCATTTTAATCCTGCTGTAGTTGCTTAACCTTGTAAAAAAACCTTTTGGATATAATTATTACAGTGGCGTACCCAGGATTTTTAAAGGAAAAGGTAGTCAGTGATTTAAAAAAAAAGTGCTTAAAAACATATTTTTTGGTGTTTTAATATTATTATGCATTTTTTGCAAATTTTGATTGCAATTTATTTATTAAGATTTACAACAAACAAAAAAATCTCTACACACAAAAAGACCCCCCCTTAAATTCAGGCGTGATTTTCTGAATGGATGACTTAACCCCTCCCCCCTTGTGTACGCCAGGTTCCCGTAACCTTTTACATTGTTTAACTTGCCGCGGAAACATTCCTGTATAAGAGTAAATACCATAAATCATTTTTTTCTCTACCCATAATGATTCTTATGTTTACATGGGAACATGATAATCAAGAAGAAATCTATGGGATAAAAAAAACAATGGTTCGATGCGTAGGAGAAAAAAAAACCAATAATGTTTTCTTACCCATGGGTAATAGTTAATACACTTGTCACGCAAACTACTCCATGGGGATAAAAACACCCATGGAATAATAAACACGCCTGATTAATAAGCCGACAATACCCAGGGGTAAAAGCAAATAACAACCCATTGCAAGGGTCTCCAGACGGGGGGGGGGGGGGAATTTTAATTTTTCCTCTGGTCCCCGGATAAAAAGGGGCCCCCATTTTACAAATTTTACAAAAAATTTATACTGTAAAATAATGTTAAGAACTAACATTTTAAAAGGGAGGTGTCATTTTGTCAAATGCATATTTATCGATTTCTTTACTATTTATTTGTTAAGGTACAATGTGAGCCCCATTTTGTTGTTAACCATTATTTATGGACAACTGTAAAATCGCGTGCTCTTGGAACATAAAAAAACCAACACATCAAGTGTACTTTTGCTTCGGAATTTTATTTATGATAAAAAATTGTATGTTTTTTTAAAAAATTGTGTCTTTTGATAAGTCAATGATAAGGCTTTTAAAAATACCGGATTCTGATTATTTACCCTTAACAAGAATACAACTGCTCCATTTGGGATGTTAAATTATGTCAGTTAACATATAAGGGTCGATGAGTTTAATATTGACCTAGACAAAAGATATGTGCTTAAAATGTCAAAAAGCAAGACACAGATTAAAAAAAGCACACAAGTTACGTATGAACGTTGTATAACAAAGTACACGGTTTGTATTATACAATAGTATATAAAAAATAGTCTGTTAGGAAAACTGTGAACGTATCGCATCTAATATGCTTTTTTGGTAAACTAAACCTTCTTTTTGACATAGTGTTGTAGAATAGTATCCTTTCTTCGGTACACAAAAAAACGGTATAAATATATTATTTTTACATATAGTTTAGATGCCACTTAGCTAAGATAAGTCATATTAAGCAGCTTGAATTTTATAATTTTTTTTTAAATTTTTACAAAGCGTAAAAACAAAAATAAAAAATAAGGCAAATTAATTGGCGTCAGATAACGTCCCAAAAATTTGCATTTGACTTACCCCGTCTCAATTTTTTATTCTTTTTGCGCCTAATTGTAGTTAGATGTATTTTTGCCCCTTAAGTATTTAAAAAACTCTTAAAACAATATTCAATAGCAGGAAAGAGTTTTTTTTTGTTGTTATGATGATATTTAGTTTTTGTGCCTCCTCCCTTGAATAAATTCTGTCTGACGCCCATGAGTGATTGTTATGATTTTTAAAAAATTTCTGCGGTTTTTTGTTTATAGTCTATAATATTATGTCAGTTTTTTTACATGCATTCATTTAACAAGAGTACATCTTGTGTAGATACGGATGCAGAAACCAATACATTTTTCCATAGTTTTGACAACATTTTGACTTGTTGCGTTGTATTTATTACGTGTTTTAAACTAGGTAAGGCATTAAAAATACGTAAAAGTAAATTTTTCTTGTAAGGTATTTCGTTTAATTTCCCTGAATAGAAATTACTGTTGTTATTGGCTAATCTGAATATTAAAAGTATACAAATAAGTTCTCATCTCGTAGTGGTTAGCATATAACAAGTTATGCGTTTTTTTTACAGTATGCGCAATTAGCAACTACCTTAAAAACAAATACTTTTATCTAAACAATCTTTTAGTTCTTAATCTAAATTTATTTTCTACTAAGTTTTTATTGATTTTAAAATACATCTGCTAAGAAATAAGCAATTCGTGACATATATGACGCAACAATATAAGACTCCACCGACGAAAAAAACAATTTGCGTTTAGAATTTTCTATAATGGTATGACCTTTTCCGTTTTTTTTGTTTCTTATTATATGAACTCCTTTAAATCGAGCAAAAGTGCTTGACATATCTATTAAACAAGAAAAAACACGAATGCATAATTTTTACGGCTGGAGATGTTGCCGGATTCTTTCTCTTTAATCCTTGTGTAAAATAGATCTATTAAAAACCATTGACTTCGGTATATTTTTATTTTATAAACCCCTAACTGCAAATTTACACTGTGATAAATTTTAAAAAAACATGACGGCCATAATCAACTCAGCGCAAGATGTATTAAGTTATTTTTAACAAGAACATTTTGGATTGAGTGCGAGTTGGTGCAAAATTTTTTAAAACCTAATAATGACAACAGCCCATGCAATATCTAAAGTGTATTATTGTATTTATGTGTATTATTACATGCATACTTTTATTACAATATAGTAAAAATTGTTGTATTTTATTAAAGGCAAAAATTACCAGATAAAAAAATATTTTGACAATTACTGCGCTTTTTTTGCTATTATACTGCAGTATAATAAATAACCGTTAGCAATTTATATTTATCATTATTTAATATTTATTCCTTTTATAAAAAGCATTTTTGTATTTTAGGAGGATTTTTTTTGTCCTAACTGTCTCTAATATGTATTACCTGCGAAGAACGTATTGTTGTACAATATCTATATAGTTTAGACATTTTTGGATATAAAACAATGTTCGTGTTGCTTTTAGATATAAAAACTTTTTTAACAAAAAAAAGTTTCGAACAAACAAAAAAAGGAATCTTCTGGTCAAAAATTTTTACTATAAGTTAATTAAAAAATCATGCATTTCGTTTTCAAATACATACAATGCCTTTAAAATGTTTTGCCTTGTGTGATTTTTTTAAAAACGTTTTTACGTACAGAAATTGTTTTCTAAAGCCATGTCCCAAAAATTATGACAAAATTTTAATTTTAATTATAATAAAATGACCCTAATTTGAATGATGATAAAAGCAGATTTATTGATATAAATTATTGGGACACTTATTTACCCTTTTTTAGAAGTCTTTTATGTAAAAATATTTTGTTCCTAAAATTATAGATAAAGAGTAAAAACCTGCTTTGGATCTAATTAAAGATATATATGCAAACTGCTTTTATATAAACCAATATATACGTAAAAACGTTGGAAGGTGTAGACAAGGAAAGTATAAATATACAATTTGCATGTTTTCGCGTAGTATCATTATAAAAAACCATAATAATTGAAGTTCAAAATTATATTTAGGACTGGATGCTGTAAAAGTTAACCTTTTTGGCGTGTTTGCCATTTTTTCTAATGTCTTAAAAAAGAACGGCGATCAGACTGCAAGCCTTTGTAACTAAAGATAATTTATAGTAAATATGTTTTTTTCGTAGGCAAAGTAAAGTTTTAATATATTTATTAAAAAAAAATGTCACTAACAAATATCGTTAAAATCTATGCAAATGCTCACAACTGTGTTATTATGCTATCTACATGTTTATTATTTATTTAATCTGAAATAATTTTATTTACTCTTAAATAATTTTTGTCATAAGGTTCTTGTGACAAAACATTTTGTCATAAATGCGTATGACAAAATATTTAATTATCAATATAAAATTTTAGATCGCTTTTTTGTCATAAAAGTTTATATAATAAAAAGTTATTATGATAAATTTTAAAACAGTATAAAAATCTTTTAATTTTATAGTTTCAAAAGGAAAATATTTATAACTTGATTTTTTTGTATTTTGAAAGTTTAATTTTTATGTTTGCACAATTTTGTGACCATATTTTGTGTTCATTATTATCATTAAAAGTTTTTATAATAAGATTTTGGGACACGGCTTAAGCCAATTTTTGTTGCCGAAAAACATTACTATAGATAGTATTTAGCTCGTAAGTAGATTTTGTAGGTTAAAGTATTGTAGTTGGATTGTAAAAGCTAAAAACAATATACGGACTTGTTTTTTTTGGCGTTGTGTTGCTTATGTAACATGCAATTCTTAGTTTTTTTTGTTTGTTTTTGTGTGAAAGCATTTGCATTTCAAAATATTTACAAAGCGTTCGTACATTATTAACTTTAAATATAAGTTTTTGTTTTTTTGTTGTTTGGCAAGACGGTTTTATTTTTGCAAATTATATGACCGTTGTTTTAAAATGTATGTATATATTTTTTTATAGGCCCATGTGCTACTTAAAGTACAGATTTTTAGTTTATAAAAATATGTTTTGTATTATCAATACGCTTTTGCAAAAACAAATATATAAAAATCCTTTGTTTTGTAAAAACCGTATTTAAAACTTTTTTAATCTATATTTTGCATTAGAAAACATAGCGGGCATTTTTATCGTCTAACTATATAACATTTTTACATAATTTTAGCGCTAACAATCTAAGACAAATGTTTTTTACATATACGTATAAAATTTAGCAATTTTCAAATTCTTTTCTACGACAATAACAAAAATTTTTTTTCGATACCGTTTTGTTACCATGTTCTGTATTACTTTTTAAAAAATTGACGTGTTTTTAAAAAACAGCACGGCCTCGTTCTTTTGGTAGCAGTTTGTCTATTTCTTGTGTCTATGCTATAGGTTTTTAAGTTGTTCGTTACAACCAATGCACGTTTTTTTTTGCTTTTTTTTTTGCCAGAACAGATAAAAAAAAAAAAATATATTATTGTGGCGCGCGCAGCACACTGTCTATGCCCAGCCTGCCATCTACGGCATAAAAAAGCAAACCAATAAGCTAATACAATAATTAAAATGTAAAAAACAGCTTTGGCTGATAATACAGGACAAAAACCACGTAAAATAAATATTTTGGGTTGTTTTTTAACAAAAAAATAAAAATAATAAACTTAAAAAACATCGCATTTTTTAAAATAATTCTTTTTGTACTTAAACTAAAAACCTCTTTATATTTTATGACAAATGTGTGTTTTGTGCAAATTTTTAAGTACTTGCCTATAGGCGGCAATGCGGGAGGCTTGCAGCGCGCGCCAAAACTATTATTTTTAAGAAAAAAGGCTATTGAACTTACAAATTGTATATTGGTTATACAAAAGAACACATATGTTTTTTTTATCAGACAATTTGTAATATAACATGAAGGTAAGATGGTAATCGAAAGATTTTCGAGATAAAGAGTAAAGCAAGTTTCCCAACGCCTCCTTATAAAAATAGAAAATATAGAGTCGGAAATTGTAATCGCGCAAAATATAGGTGTTGTGTGTATGTGTAAAAGTTTTACAAATATTAGAAAGCATTTTTACAAAGACACTGGAAAATATACAATCAACTATTACAGCCCAAAAAATAAACACTATATGAATATTTTTTTATGTGTGTTTTTCGCAGTGTTTTAAAATCGTTGGGTAAGAAATCAGTTTCAAAAAACAATATAAGGGGCCCCCTTTACTGAAAAAAATAATTTTACCCCCGTGCCCCTTGTGCCTTCCGGAAACCCTGCCTATTGCACACAAGAAGTATCAACGACGAATGTACTAAAACGAAATATGTATTTAAAAAATATAAAACTTCAACATATCTATAAGAAATACTATATGCAAGGATTTAATTAGAATAAAGAAATTGTTCTATAAAAAAATGATTGTTTTTGCATATAATATATAAATAATATTTTTGATCTGATTTTATGTCAAAAGGTATGAAACGAACACAACACAGAGAAATAGTAGAGAAATACTACATTAAATAAAACCTTAGTGAAAAGGTTAAAGAGTGTTGATAAACTTTAAAAGACAGGCAAATATAGTATACACTAGAATTTTTTTAGAAAAGGATGGTATTAAAATACGCAAAAGTTAAGCATCTAAAAAAAGAAAAAAAAGTGCAGTAGAAGAAGGCAATATATTAAAAATATGAAATGTAGTATTAAAATACATGCAGTTTAATTAACCGGAAAAAGGTAATATAATAATAATAAAGGCAAAAGATTGACCATACAAAAATTAGAAAACAAAAACATGCATAGATAAAAAATGATTGCATAGACAAAGACTATAAAAACTATGGTAGAGACAGAAAAAAGAATTACCACTTGAAAATGAAATTGCAAGTTTTTATTATGAAGCCGGCGGTCGAACAAAGAAAAAAAAATACCACGTAAAAAAAAGATATATAATCGACAGATGAAAATAACATAATAAAGAATGCTTGCAGAAATTTACGGATTTAGAAGGAAGATGTTTTAGTCAAAGACTCTAGATGTCAAATATATCATTATAAACCGATTGACATATAACGTATACAATGTGTTAAGTTGTAGATCTATTAACATTTATACAAAAATGCAAATTTAAAAACGAAAAACATGTTTGATATCTGTTACACTCATTTGCCCGGGCATTATCCAAAAGCTTTTAATAACCATAACGCGTATCAAAGATATTTTTTTGTTTCTGGTTTTCAGCTAAAAAATAACACTACTAGTAAAAAAAGTGCATTTATACATTTACTTTTTTTTGGGCACAAATTTTAGAAATAACCATATATCATTTCTTTGATAAAATTAAAAGTATGTAAATATCAAAACTCCGTTAATTTTTGTTAGATGTAAAATATTTTAGCCTGATATACAAGGGAAATGAGATTTATTTCACCAACAATATATGTTTCTATTGTAAAAAATTGTTTTAAAATACACAATAAAAAAATAACATATATCTAACATTTGCGCACAGCATATGTTATTGAGCCTTTTCACTCGGTCTAGCGCCAACATCTTGCATACATACAAAATACAACACATAAAGTCCAAAATATAATAGGGTGTAATTCGACATAGTATTTATGTTGCATCAAAAAAAACGTAAACGTAACAGATACTTAAAAGAAAAGAGAAAACGAATTTTTACAGCAAAATACTATAGGTGTGTATTTAAATATATAGTATTAGTTTGCTAAAAAAACCGGTATGTATTGTAGTAAAAAAAAAAAGCTCTAGATCCATTTACAACAAAACAAACACTCACATAGAAGTATACAACCTTATATATACCTTTTGTTTTTTAGTTTACATTCCTAGCATAAAAAAATTTGTCGCTAATAAAATAATTTTGTTGCTTGTGATGCGTTTTTGTACAATTTTACGACTTTTATTTGTAATTTTGTAGCGCACCTAGCGCGCCACGCTTGTGCGGCGCGCCACTTTTTGTACCCATCCTTTTATGCGCAGCTCTCAATTGCGTTTATATTATTTAATAACCTATAAATCAACTAGTGCGAAAATAAAATGAGGTTAACATGTTTTTTAAAACTCAGTGTATATAACTAACGAGAAACTTTGCTATTATACTTTGTATATTTTTTTTTTTTTTGGAAAAAAGCTTCAGTTTATAGAAAATTTGTTCAAATGTTGCAACCAGCCCTACCGATAAACATATTTAAGAATAACATATTATGCAAAAAACGCCGTAAAATTATATTTTTTAGAATTTTGAAACACACAAAACAATTTCTATACACCCATGCTGACCCTCTTTTAGAGATTGGTTTCATTTTACAGCATTGACTCATAAGAAAAAAGATACGCTTGCTTTTTGGTACGAAAGAAAAAGCACACAAAAAGCTAACTGATTAAACAAAACTTCTTCGCGTAGAAAACGTGCCATATAAAAAGGCATATTACGTATTTACATTAATACAAACTGCATACTTATTAAACTAATTGTAAAATCCATTTATCTTACCCGGTTTTAATATATTTGCATCAATGAAATATCATATATGCAAAAAACATGGATTTTCTATTTGTGAAGAGTTTTCTCACAAAATAGAATACTTTATTTGCACCGAAATCAATTAGGGAGTTCGGCGGAATATTAACTGTTCGTATAACAGTTTTCTGATAGTTTTAAAAGATAAAATACAGTAAAAATTTGCCAGACTTAGTACCAGGTAGAACAAAAACCGAATTAGTAATTATCCATCTAGACACGCCTTTCTAAGAAAAAAAAAGCCTTGTTGAGTTGTGAAAAATGTATTTATAGCCCGTGTATTAAAATAACCGCGTTATAGAACCCGGGTATATTTCTCCCAATCAATCTTTACACAGGTATAACATAAGGTAGAAAATGCAGTATTAACATATTTCCCATAGCCTAAAAATGCACTCATTTGCAACAATTATGTAAAAGAATGTTATTTTATACTTGCATACAAAGACAAGCTAATAATGCAAGTTGATTTTAGCCGAGGGCGGAAACAAAAACAAGTCAAAAAGTGATAGATGATAAAAATATCAACTAAAAACATTTGATTTGTAATAGCAAATGTGTATATTTTTTATGTATTTTAAGTATATCAATGTACAGCATGCTCGATTTCGCAAGTTTTTTGGTATATAAATGCATCAATATATACAAATTAAAAAAAAAACATGTAGATTGCGTTTTACTCTACGGGCTTAAAAAATTATAATGAATTTATAACGGCTTTGTATCAGGAATTGTGTCAATCCATTGTGTATAAATCAAAAAGTACCGGAAATAATAAGAAGCTATGTTATCTACTTTTACAGGAAAATCTGTAGAGATACGTATTTTAATTGTAAAAAAACGAGATTGTAATAACAAGTAGTTACATTATTGCCTTGTTTGTGTTTTTTACCATGAATTTTAGATTTTATAAAAAAATTTTAAATAAAAAAAAGTTGTTACTGGTGTCACTAATTTACTTAAAATGCGTCTCTCTAGACCTGTGTATAAATACAAGCAATATTTTGTATATGCGTTTTTTTTACTTATATTAAAAATAAAAAAATGTATTTAAAAGCAGTACTTGTAACAAATAAAAAAGAATTTATAAAATACATATTTCAAATATAAAAAACCATAATAGCGCAAATTTTATGAATTGATGTTCCAATGTTAGATTTTTGGATATATATCACTTTTTTCAACATTATATATACCTTTTATAGAAATTTAAAACGGTAAAAAACAACCGGGTATTTTTTTCTGTATAAAATTTGCAACCCCTGGTTTAAAATAGCATATTTTATTACAGACACAACATCTATAAGGTAAATCAGTACTTTAATACATACAAAAACTTCCACGATAAGACAAATGATAACTTTATATTTATAGTTAAGCAAATTGTAGTACGAATAAGTATATAATAGATAAATAGGCGGAAACTATGATTGGATGCTTAAGACACATCTTATCGTATTTCGTTATAAAATATTTAGTTGTTTTTAACCTCGGTTACCCGGGTTTTGCGTATTTTCGTGGAAAAAATACCCGGGTAATTTTGAGGTACCCCTGTAGTTATTAAGAAGTTTTACTTTGTATAAAATTGTAGTCTAATATAAATTATATTTGTAATATATTGTTTAAAAATGTACATTCTATACAAAAAAAATATAAGCTATACTGAGTTTCTATATATTGTAAATATTTTGTAACTATTCGCATATATTTTATTACACGTACTGATTTAAAATGTTTTGCTTTGGTTAAAATACATAGTAAAGGTCAAAAATACTAAAATAACAATTGTAAAATGCAGAATACTAGATTGGTGCATAACTTGCCCAATTTTGCATATTTGTTTCAAATACGTTAAAATTAAATGTATTTTTACTAAAAATGCTAAGTCTTTTACAATTTTACACTTGAACGTACATTTGTGACAATACTGCGTTAAATTACGATTTTACTTTATCTATCATATATTTCGTCATACTTTCTTACTGATCAAAACACATAGCTTCTAAAAATTTACAATATTGTTTATCTATATGCAATAGACTAAAACATATTTTATTAAGATCAATTACTAACAATGTATTAATTTTTTATTGCAAGAAAAAAAAATATTACGCAATTTTTGCAATCATTTTGATTTTAACACCTTTTTAGTAAAAACAAGCATGCAGATTGCCAAAAACTGCTTTAACATGTTTATATTGTTTACTTACGAAGTTTTTGCTTTTTTCTATTATCTACCATGTTTTGTAATTAGTTTTTAGGCGCTCTATAGAAAAACCGCTATCAAAAAAAGCGCCTTTACCCCAATCTCATGTAAATAATAGTCTTCTATTAAAACTGACATTATAATAGACTTTTAGCGTAGGATAATACATATACTTTGCATATTTTGCCCGTACACAAATCCCAGTATATACCCGGGTAGTAGACTTTGCGGCCAAAAATTTACCCGGGTTTTCGGAAACACTAGGTAATGTGTTTAAGTATAGAAATATGATCTTCAGTATCATAGCAGTGGACAAAAAATTGCGCAAACCAAGAGATAAAACTACCTGCTAAATTAAGGAAAACAAAACTTGTCTCTTTAACATATAAAAAAACGTGTTCGAGCCAAAAATATGAGACTGTGGTACCATAAACATCATTGTGTAATTTTACTGATGTAAACGATGATTGCGCGACGAAAAGTTTATTTCCAATTCGAGATGATAATATCAAGTTTTCAAAATGCTAGATGAACTGAAAGATATATAATCATGTTTTATTATTTTACATTCTGTATATTGAACATTAAAAAATGAGGGACTTGTGTTAATATAGTGCACTGGATATATATATGGCGACTTTTCTTATATATTCCGATGTAATTCTATTTCCGGAATTCAAGAATGGCATTAAAAAAATCATAGATGGGTTCGAGCAGCGGCGTAGCATGCGGTGAGGGGAGGGGAAAGCGGTGGCACGTTCCCCTAGAAAGAAAAAACTACGCCTGATTTCCAGGGTGAGGGGTCGTTTGTTAATACGTAAAAATCGTCTATAATTTTTTTTAATAAATTTGAATTTTTCATATTTTTTTTAAATTTTGTAAAAAAAGGGGTGTTTGTTTTAATGCCTTATTAATTCAATATCAAGTTTAATGCCGATGGTTTTCCCCTAAATTCTTTAATGCCTGCAAAGATGAGAATGAAGAAACAACCTCAGATGATTTATCCTTTTCACAAGAAAAAGAGACATTAACCCATGAAATGTCAAGGTCGGAACTACCGTGAAAAGTTTATGGCAATTGTGAATGATTTTTCAAACATATAATTTGGAACTGAATACGGAAGCATATGTTAAGAAGAAGGATAAAAAACGGAAAAATAATAAATGCACGAAAACTGAATGTATATTTACTCTAATTATTCCGCTATTAGCAAGGAGGCAAATATATGGTCATAAAATAAAACATTGAGCATACGTGTAATGATAAAAAAATGGAAGACAAGAAAAGGCCAAGAAACACAATTTAGTTGCTATTTGACATGAATATTGCTACTACGAACATAACGTCCACTGAAGTGCTGAAAATGACATTTGAACATTTTGGAACAATAGTTGCGCCATCATCCGCCACAAAAGCTCTTCCAAAAAATTAAAGTAAAGATTGTGATTTATTGAATGATTTTGTAATTCTTAAGTCATTGAAAGAAAAGTATGAAAAAATGACGAATTTTGTAATCTACAGATCATCCCTAGAAATGTATTTATCTGCTTGACAATTATCTGTAATTACTCCAAGAATTTTACGCAAATAATTAAACAATATTTTTTTAGATGGCTTTTTTTTTTGACGAACCGTACAGATCTGACTCTTCTTACTGCCGTAGGACAGGAAGCACTAATGCTATGGGTCTTGTATGGCTACTCTGTCTGTACAGGAGAAAATGAAGAAAACTGGACTCGGTTTGCACATCTACTAAAAGAAAAACTTAAATGCAACGATACACGATTTTTACTTATTAGTGATATAGATAAGGAGTTAAGAAGTGGTATAAACAAAATTACCCCTGTAGCTAATCTAATAATTTTCATCCGCCATTTAACTGCAAATATCAAGACGCACTAAAGAAACCTTTATCATTTGAAGCTAAATTTGGTGCAGCTAAGTGCGTAGACAATCTAACATTTTTTACATAAATATACAGTTGTAAACTTGCAAATCACTCCGTATACTATTATTTAATAGATGCCAAACTAAGCAGTAGGAAGTGTCGCAGTGGAAGATGCCATAATATAATAAATATAATTTCAACCCTGCAAAGGCAAAAGATTATGAACTAGAACCATTCCGCAGTCTACATTTGTAAACATGATCCAATCTATCCATGACTATAACAGGAGAAATTTTCGGATAGGCATATTTAAGGTCTATTTTTTAAAGGAATTTCAACCCACAAATATTGAAAAAATAATTAGAAAACGAAGTATTCAGGCCAGGCAACTTTTATGTATTAGCTCCAGCAAAGCGCTTTCCGTTGCTGATCATGAATTTATAATGCTTTAAATAATAAACTGCTGCAATTTTATGAAAATTTATAACGGAAATACCATGTGTACACATTCTAAGAGCTAACTAACAAAATAATACAGCATTCTATCCTTTAGTGTCATCATACTACAACACGAGTAATTAAAGAGCAGGCTTTACCATGATTATAAAATTGCTTATTACTGCAGGACTACAATATAATGAATTGATTGCTCTTGAAAATAGGAAGACGTAAAAAGAAAAGGATCAGAAATATATTTGAAAAATTAAATGCTTAAGTTAAATAAATAATCATATTAAAAAAAACATGACCGAATGCATCTGCTTATATCTTCTTCCGTTTATATGGTATTTTCTATTTATTTCTATTTTAATTCTTCTATTGTAATTTTGAATTATTTATGTGAATCTTTTGTATCTATAAACGGATAAACTACCATACTCTACTCATTCATTATCATTTATTCATACTTTTTAGTGTGTTGTTAAGTACTTTCATTGCTTATTGTCGTTTATTTAAATTGTCTATCATTTTCTTATACATATCTGTCTTAGTCGCTATAAATTTTTTTGGCCGTGCCCGTATTTCGAATTTTGGGTTTTTATTCTGCCTACTATTCTTTTTTTTATCGTACTTCTTAATTTTTTTCTTGTTTGATTCTACGCTAGAAATCTCATTTCCATATTCTTCTCTTCATTCTCATCTTTAGTGGGCATTAAAGAAATTAAGGGTAAATCATGGGCATTAAACTAAATATTGAATTTTGGAGGGCATATAAGAAAATTACTCTATAAAAAAGATTTTTATATTTTTGTATACTTGTAGAAGTTATTTTTTGAACCCTATCCTAAAATAAAACCTGGCTATGTCAATTGGCTTATAAAAGATATGTACTTACTTAAGCGCTATGAATGTCAGTGTGTGACAAGTTTTACCAACATTTCAACTAATCCGAAAAAACACATCAAAAGAACAATTGCTACTAAAGTTTTTTCACGAAAATCCACTGAAAAAAAAACCTCAGGAATTACATCACATATATTGACTTTAAAAAAAACGCCCGAATTTGTTATTTGGGCTAATTTAATAGCAATGCAAAGGCAATTATATATGATTGTAGATTACAATGGATGAATCTACCAAGGAAAAAGTTTTAATCTTAAAGATAACAGACATTTATGATCAAAAAGAACAACATAGATATTTTTGATAGTAAATAAATTATTTTAAACATTTTTGTATACTATACTCATAAAACATTTTTTACAGTATACAATATTTTATTTTCATTATTTAAAACAACAACATACTAATCACTACATATATTTGTAGGTTTGGTTGCAACATGTAAAATTTTTATTCTAATTGCCCTTATAATTTAAATTCTAGCTTTTATGTCCAAAAAAAGAGCTGCGCATATAGTAGATGCTGCTTGCGCCACAGATATTATAAAAACGCTTGATAACTTAAATGTAAAAGAAAAATTAAAAAAAAAAACACTTAGCCATATCATAATAAAATAAATTTTAAAAACAATAAACACACTTTTTTTAAATATTCGTTTTAATCTGTAGTTTTTTTTTGTTTTTGTTGTTTGTTTTGTTTTGCGTAAATTAATTTTTCTAGACAAATAAAACACTTTTTAAGTAGAAAATCGTCTAATATATAAAAAGAAATGCCTTTCCTTACATATTAAAATTTCATGTGATAATTGTCTTATTACAGTATGACTTTTTAACAAAGCTGAATATTTTATATTTTGTAATTATTATGCTAAAAAACTTATTAATCGTGTTCATAAATTTTTGTAATTTATTTGCTTTGTTGCAAGAAAAAATATTTTTTTTCTTTTTGAAAATGAGCATTGCGGATTAATTTTTGTGGCTCGCGGTGCGCGCCATCCGAGCCCAGCCCGCTATCAGATAAATAGTAGGAAATTAGCAATTTATAAGTGCATGGCAAAGAAATGTATACAAACTTTGTGTTTTTTGGTAAAATTATACTTTTTAGAGAAATCAACATTTTTCAGTCTTTTTATTTTTTTTATAAAAGTTTATATAAAGAATTTAGAAATTATAAAAACAAAATTTGTTGTTGAATATACGCGGAAAAAAATTTTTTAATAGCGTATAAAGTGATGTGGTTGGTATTTGCACTTTATTGAGCCTAAGAAGGCAGTCTGGGCGCAGATGGCGGGCGCGCGCACCACAATTGTTTAAGCATATATTTTTTGAAAGAATAAAAATGACATTAAAACTTTGTATTATACACTTGTCTCTAAATTACCACTGCGATTTTATTAAATTCATATATTGCAAAGTAATATTTTCGTATAGCATAAATAAAGCTCTATGGTTAAATAAATAGTTTATATACAAAACGCATATACAACTAAATATAAACTATATTGTAAAAATAGCAAAAAGGACCAAATTAATATATAAATTCTATCTAAACTCACAAAAAAATTTTAATCGTTAAATTATCATTTTTTTACGTACAAATTTTCGGTAGAAAAACCGCAAAAACGGTAATTTAACAGTTTAAAAATATCAATACACTGGTCAATGGAGCATTTTAGTAATTATGTGATAATCGATAAAAAAATATTGCCTGAATAACGGGAAAGAGATGTGATATTTTTTATAATGTAAATGTAAACTGCGTGAGGTTTCAACCTGTGGAAAATGTATTCAACACAAAAAGATCTATACAGTCATTTTCTTTTTTACAATGTGGTTAGATTTAACATAAAATATGCACTTTTTTATATCACAAAAAAATGTAACATTGACGATGTTTAGGGTTGCAAAACTTCCCTATTATAAAAGTAAAACGGAAATATTGCCGGTTTACTAGGTAATTTTAAAATTTTTGAAGAAGATTGAAGATTTTTATAATTTTTGTTTTTTGAGTAGTACTGTTTTTCAACAATTTTTTTCTTATTAAAAATCTTATTTTAAAACTTATTTATAATGGTTTTGCTTTATTTGGAAAATCCATAAACGGTTCGGTTTGTCCTTCTAGCTTCGGGCAAAATGATATAGAGAAAAAAAATCAAAAAAAAACATAATAAAATTAACCATCGCCATAATTTATTGTCATATACAGTCGTGTGCGAAAATTTAGCCCCAAAGTGTCTAAAAAATTTCAAGTGTCTATATTTTTACATGTAAACTAGCATATACCAGATACATATTTATGATCAAAGGATTTTTTACCACACATTCTGTAATAATTTTTTGGAAAAAAATTTTTCGACTGAAAAAAAAAAGTATAAAAAAAATATTTGTGTAAATTTTATATGTAACACAAATAGTGATCCAGTAGGGACTAATTTTTTGTGTAAAAAGAGAGACACTTGAAATTTTTTAGACACTTTGGGGCTAAAACATAAGCCATTTTTACAGTGTACACATTACGTATACACTAGCCGTGCACCCCGTTTTACTGCTGCCAGCGACTCGGGGATCCACCCCTATCATGCCTTCTATTTTTTAGAGGCTTTGATTACTGCCATACGCTCAAGGGTCCTTCAACATCGAAAGAACGGCTAAACGAGACTGTCGCTACAGGCAGCCCGGCCTGTTACAATACAGAGGCCTGCCTTTACCTCGCTTGCGCGTCATTGACTTGCGTATGACTACATTTGAGACCGTAATGTGTGTTATTGAACAGTTCGCACAATCCAATAATTGACACGCCCACCGTGATTTAACCCCAAGAAATTTTTAAACCCCCTAAGAACCATTCGGTGCTATGCCAAAATGTCCGGGACAAAATGTCCGGGACAAAAATGTTCGGGGAAAAATGTTCCGGGATAAAATGTTTAGGATAGAATGTTAAAATAAATGTTTCAAAGTAAAATTACAAAGTCAAAATTCCAGGATAAAATAAGCAAGTGAAATTTATCCTGAATAGATATCCATAACACAAATGTCCAGCGTAAAATTTCTTATATATAAAAGTCCGAGTCGATATTAGTTTGGATTGTATTATCTTGCAAAGTTGCCCAAGTACAACTAGACCCAAACAGATTTTTTTAAAAAAAATCTACGGTGAAATTCCGCCCCTGGAAGAATTTATCGGTATAATGTCAAAATAGACAGGACAAAATTCCCTTGAAAAAATTGTCAGACCAAAACGGGTTGGACTCTATGTATAATAGGTTTTGTCGTTGACATTTTATGTGAACCAATTTATTAGACATTTATGCCGGGTTCTTGTGCACTTTGAATGGTGCAATATGGGGTAATACAATTTTTAACAAAACATGGGTTAAATTTAATATAATGCTTTGAAAAAAAAACAAAAATATGAAAAAAAAAATAATTTTTTTTAAAAATTTATACAAAAAGTCATGCTTCCCACGGAAACGAAGAAAATATTTTTATTAAACAGTTCATATAGTGGTTAGGTCAGGCATATTAATATAGGGGTAAAGTATTGAATATTTATTCATGTGGTGTTTTTTTTGTAAAACCTCTTTTAGAACGCGCAGTTTTTGTGGTCTGCATTGTTTTTTATAGTCTTGTATTACATCTCAATAGCTTTTTATAATCTAGTTGTGCATACTTATTTATTTATTTGTGTCCTATTTTAGCAAAATTACAGTTTACCCTCCTTGCACCATGCAATGCACAAGAACCTTATGCCGGACATTTTATGCCGGTTATTTCACTCAGACTATATTTTCCACAATTTTAACACTGAAAATTTGTCCATAGACATATTTTTGCGTCGATTTTTGCACGAAAAATTTGTCGCAGACCAATATAGGCCGACGTTTTCTTATTTATTGTATGTGTAAAAGGTATTCTATCCGAAAATTCTATTCAAAAATTTTTTTCTAAAAATTTATTATTAAGAAGAGGTTTGCCCGGAATTTTAAACCGTAAATTTGGGATTGAGCAATTTTTCTCGGTATTTTGTCTTTGAGAAAATTTGTCCCGGTAATTTACTTTGGATTTTTTAATTGGAAAAATTGTTTCAGACATTTTTGTCCTGGACATTTCGTCCTAACATTTTTGTTCTGGAAATTTTGTCCAGGAACCTTTGCCCTGGACATTTTTGTCCTGGACATTTTTGTCCTGGATATTACTGTCCTGGCTATTTTTGTCCTGGACCTTTTGTCCTGATCATTTTGTCCCGGACATTTTGTCCGGGACAAA
>JAQFYM010001925.1:0-27569 GCA_034694785.1 Agrenia bidenticulata | reverse complement strand
CATGTATATTTAAGCTTGCAGACACATAGCAATTGTTGTTATCCGTTATGTTGTTATAAAAAATATCAAAGATACCGAATCTAGTTCATAGCTATCTGAAAACTGTATAAATTGTATGCTATGGCAAAAAACAGAAATAAGTTACAATCCTGGTATATTCTAACAAAACATATTTTTGCATACGGAAAGAACTTGACTTTATTAATTGTAAAATTCTTTTTTACATTTACAAAATAAAATATCTCAGTTCTAATAAGACCTTTATAAAAATAAAATATAATTAACTTATTTTTTTTGATGAATCTGAAATAATTTATCAATCTTATAAATACTTAAATGCAAAAAATACTTTTTTGTATGAGTATCGAACGTGAAAAAATGCTTTGAAAAATTGTAAATAATGTAAAAATCACATGTACTGTTTTAAAAAATTTTTATGCATTATAAACGCGATCATGCATGCATATTTTCTATTTGTAAAGTCTTTTAAAAACTACTATATTTCTTATAACTTTTACATGCTCGCGTCTTTATGAATTTTTTACATAAAAACTTTGTAAAAACTATTAATATTATGTTTTATTATATTTTATTTTATGACTAATAAAATAAATGGCTAAATACTGTATACAAAAGAATTGAAATACCTGCTCTTATAAAACATAAGAGTTAAAAAACAATAATAACTTTAGCGGGAATATTTACAAGAATATATCCCATATACCAGAAAACTATACCAGCCTTTTTTTAAGCAAAAATATACCCCATTTTCTAAAAAATATACCCCATTTTCTAAAAAATGCCTAACCCTATACCTTCTGGCAGCCCTGTCTGGAACGCTCCAAAATATATTTATTAAGAGTAATTGAAAGAAAAATTCTATAAATCTGAAAATGGAAATCTAGTGCAGCGCCACCGGCTTTTTTACAACGAAAAGTTTGAGGTATAAGATTATAAACTAAACGAACAACAAGCAATTTAAAAGGCATTTTTGTTTCTAGGGGGTTTGGCATCACCGCTCTACTCATTTTTTGAGTCGATAGGGGTATTTAAAAATGATTAGAGCAATCAGTGGAGCTTATTTGGATTAAATACCATCCTTGGATTTTTGGGGCATAAACTTTACCCCTTGCACTTAAAGGGCGAAATTTATGCTCAAATTTCAAGGCCGGATTTAAACCAAATAAGCAGCAATAAGTTTAAAAGCTTACTCGGGTATAATCCAAATATCGGACCCTAATTTTTCCCTCCAAAAATAATGGAAAATAAAAATGCTAAAAAATAAAAAACAAAGCTGTAATCAACCAAATGAAAGAACAAAACAAAAAAGTTAAGAAACTAAGCCTATTAATGTTACCATTTTGATTTAAATGGCTTTAATTTCGCATAAAATCAAAATTTATTTTTAAAATGCATGGAAAAGTGCAATACCCCATTTAATTGTTCTACGTATATTTTCGATCTGTTTTTAGCATTTTTATTTTCCATTATTTTTGAAGGGAAAAACAGGGGGTCCTATATTTGGATTATACCCTTACTAGTGTTTTCAATTTTACTTACAAAATCATCTGCATATTTCAATTAAGGTTTTATTTTCCGATCATGCTAACTATACCCCGGAAAAGACAAAACAGTATATATTTTTTTAGACAAATAGTTCATATACGAGCCCATGTTGCCTCGTTTTTATCCCTTTAAGACTTAATTGTTTATATTTTCTAATCGATATAATAGGCATGTTCAAGATTATATATATAAAAAAAGTATATATAGATAAAAAGCTTTGAACATAGCAGGTTCTATTAAAATTGAGTTTTGCATGCATATCGAAAATTTTAATTATAGTGTGTAGAATATTATGAACTTGTTGTGTTTGTCTTTATTTAAATTGTTAATATATTTGTTATACATTTAATATTCGTATTGGGTTTTATAATAATATACAATTGTAATATAACCGAACAATACATACGACAAATTTGTCTCGTTTGTCAAAAAAAGTCTTGATATACACGCAGTACTAGATTTATATAGAATTTGTCATGTGTAAACCTTTTTATCTATAGTAACTTTTTATATATAGGTAATCTTGGACATGCCAATTCTCACAAAAATTGATACAAAATTTACCATTGAATTTAATGACACATATTCGTAATTTTTTATGTTTCATAAAACGAGTTTTGTAATTTTTTACAAAATACCAATAAAACAAAGTAACCGGCAGAGCTCTCAAAAAAAATTGTTTTGTCGATATATGGATATATATGGTAAGGTCATTATAGATGGAAATTTTTTCGCGAATTTTTTTATATTTTTTATTCTCCTTTAATTGACTATATGTATTTCTAAAACGTTATAATTTTATTTTACCATAATTATCTTATCAAAAAAAATTCTTGCAGACTAAATTGTAAAAAAAATGTAAAAAAAGCATGTATTATATCTAGGGATGTAAATTAATTTTCCCATTCCCAATTTTTTTCTATTTTTAGACGGGTAAATCGGGAAGGGAAAATTCCATTCCCGATTTTTTCTATTTTTAGACGGGTAAATTGGGAAGGGAAAATTAGTAATTTAAATTTAGGTAAATCCGTTTTTTCTGTTTTATAGCTTTTTAGCATATTTTTCATTACCCTTTTATATGAAGAGATAAACAGCAAACACATAAAACCATTTTACAGTTATGTTTATAGTATAAAACGAACAAGCAAGAAGATGTTTTATTGCAATAAAGGTTTACTAAATATACATCCCCAGACGTTACATGATAAAAGAGAATTTGAAAAATGCCAAATAAAAACTGAGCAGGTTACACAAAGTCAAGTCTAAAATGCTCAAAATAATAGAACTTTGATTTTTATGCCGACTAGACGTTGTATAACAAGCATTCTCTTTCCCTATTATTGTATCATATAAATCGGAAAACCTAGAAAAGTAATTTTAATAAAAGATATTTAGCTTTATCTATTTTTTGGTTTATTTTGCCATATTTTATGCCAATAAACCTTTTTCCTAATTTTGCTTATTTATGTTCAAAAAAAAAAGTTACAATATCCTGTAATAAATAGTTTGATACATGATTTTATTGTAAAAAAATCCTTATTTTTAATCCATATTTAAATTCAAAGACGTAAAATTTACATGAAAAACTTTAAAATTATTATATTTTTCTAGAAACTTGTCTCTGTAATACTAAAAAAAATCTTTCAACTAAAAAAAAGTAAAAGTATTAATATTACAAATACTAACACAGTAACAACAATTAATGTAAGAAATGGAAAGTTTTGATTATAAAAGCAATAAATTTTAGTATAAACAAACTCCCACGTACACAATTTTTTGTCTAGGATTTTCATATCTCATTTTTTTTATTTAAATCAGTTTGGCTGTTAATTTTGACAGGTATATAGAAAATATGTTTTAGGATAAGTTAAGTTTTAATAAATATTGTAAAATACATTTTTTTAATAAATTATATAAAACGTAATCTAGAAACACGTTTTAGCTAAGTATTAACTATCTCAGCATATATTAAAACACGACCCCGTAAAACATATAGTTTTTTTATTCTTATAAGCTTTAAAATTCCAAAAATTCCTAATTTTAAATTTTCATAATTTGTCTAAATTTCATAATTTTCCCAAAATTTCTACTTTGTCCAAGATTTCTAATTTTCTAAAGATTATCTCCAATTTTCTTATTTAATATAAAAAAAACTCATTTTTTTACACCCCTAGTATTAGAGTTGTAAAAAACCCTTTAAATTTTATATTTTCCCGAATAATTCGGTAAAAATTGAAAGATATGGGAATTTACAGGGATTCTATTTTTTGTATAAATAGATACACATATTGTAAATATTTATAAGTTATAAAACCCGTTTTTGTGTATTTTTGTCCGTAAATTTTACAAAATCATTGGTTTTAGAATAACAAATTGATTGTTTAAACTTTATTGCTTCCTCATCTATATAAGACTGCAAAAAAATTACAATTGTATGACCAAATTTATTAATAAGTACAAATTTATACCTCTTTTGGCTAAAATAAATATCTTCATATTGATGCATGAGCGGTTCTCATCAATAGCCAAAATCTGTCAGTTGCAGCTGAAGATTGTAGCATAATAAGTATGAATAATGTTTGAAGAAAAGCCTTCTCATGTAGTATACTACAGTACTAGATTACAGGAGTAATTTTAGAAGTCTAAACCCCGTTTTAATCACCTTTTTATGTTTTTTAAATTATATGCCGCTGTATTTTTAATAAATACATTATATTTTACATCTTATCGTCCGTATCTGTTATGTATTCGAACCATAGTTTTTACGGAAGGTGGTAGCAGTACTCCTAGATACATAGAATTAAAAAAATACAGAAAAATGAATCACGCCCAACGTTTTTCACATCTGTTTTACGAGATCGTGTAGAGGTAATTCATAATTTGTCTCGTTTTTAAAAAAAAAAAACAGACTAGCATTTAGTGTTATTCTTGTCTTTACAATATATATATAACATTCTATAAGAACAGAATATTACTTATAATTTTATTATTATTCTTCGTATCGGTACAACTTAAATTTTTGTTGCATAAAATTAATCAGAAATTATTATTTGATAAATGTTTGTTTTTCTTATGCCTGGGTACTCCTGTAACGTTTAGGTATCGTTATGGCTACGGACTAGTAAAACAATAGCAATTAATTAAAAATTTATAAGTTGAAATCAATAAAAAAATAGAAAAAAAAGTAAGTAAAGACATAACTTAATGTATCCTTTTGCTTATGAACACTAAAAAAAAATTAAAGTAAAAAAATGACTGTTGATAAAAGTAAACATTTACAATTACAGAATTCTTACTTTATAATTATAGCTTAACAATTATTTTTTTTATAAATATCATTATTTGTACTAGTATAGATTTTCGATTTTTTTCCATAAGAAAGAGTCAATAAAAATATGTTGCTATAGATTTAAAATAATTATGTATATTATATCATGTTATTGTATGCATTTTTTCTATGTTTTTTCTTTGCTTAGAGGGGTACCCGAATGTTAGAGGGAAACCTAAACGTAATAAAAACTGTATATGCTAAAAAATAACAGCAGTAAAAACAAACAAATTGATTTTTTATTGTATTAAAAACCCTTAAAACCAAGTGATTGTTTTTTTCATTTTACCGGGAATAATTCGATTTATTAGAATCTTTTACGACCCTAACTAGGAGTCATTTTAATTGTTTTTCAATCCCTGATTCCAAGTATTATAAATTCTAAACTTTGGAAAAGAAATATTTGGACTATTAGAAAAGCTACATTTTTAGTTTCCAGAATTATTGATATTCAGAATTCATACATTCTGAAATCTGTAAATTCAAATTTTTTATATATGCTTAGATAGCAGAGATACTGACTACCCGAAATTCCAGAAATCAAAACTTCAAGCACAAATAATTACTAAAATTGTGAGGTTGCGGGTAAAGGCGCAGCATACTTACGTTTTACGTAGAATCGAAGTTGTGCATTTGTTATGGTTCTGCACGTTGTAGTTCTATACGGTATAGTTCTATACGTATAGCAAGTGTATAGTAAGTTTATAGAAAAATCACTATACATTGTATAGTGTTTTTATGAGTTTTTATCTTATTTTGATTACTTTTTTTTACATATCTAGTTTATGTATTCAGGACCTTCTGTTATGGTATTCCTTTTTTAATAACGTCGTATAAGGTTAAGGCGACCTTCTAGCTTTATGCAAAAAAAAAATATAATTGAAAAATCAAAATAACAAAAGACAACATGATCGGAATATAGATAGCTATGCATAATTGTCATGTTCATAGTATGCTTGATACAAAAAAAAGAAGAGCACATAAATATTATACAAATAGAAATTAAAATAAATTTAAACTTATAAATCATTAGATGGTAGCAAATACAGATTCAAATCTCCGATATATACTATTAAAACTTACGTAAATATTATAAAATGCCAAATTCGTCATAGTTCTGTATATTAATGACATTTTACGTAACGATTTAACCGAAATTAAACTAAAAAGTTTATTCTACAAAATTGTTAATACAACTGTACAAATACGGATATTTGTTTTTAGCAGTTTATATTAATCTTGTATACTTTGTTTCCTATGGCGTTTTTTACATTGATATGAAACAAAAAAAAAAAACTTATTTTAAAAAAAAAAACCTACACTAAACAAAATTATTTAAACAAAAACGCAATTTACATGTAAGAATAGTCTAATTTTTTATTTTTGATTGTGTCGATTTTACGTCAAGCTAAAAGGGCAACAAAATTATATGGATGTTTAAATGTGGGTGTTTCCAACAGGGATGGACTTACATATGAGGGGGGCCGGGGGCACTTTTTTGCTCAGGGGGCCCCATTATTATATTTTCAATTTTTTTAGTGGTAGGCAGTGATATAATTAAGTAGGAAGTTTTTGTAATTTAGCTATCTATAATTGCTGTAAAATCTAAGTTAAAACAGCAAAAAAAATATTATATTTTTTCTGTGTTATGTATTTTAATTTAGAAATGGCAATAAAAATATAATAAAAAGAGGTATAAAAAGAATAGTAGAATTGTAAAGCAGGCATATTTAACAGTAAAAAAGCCAAGTATTGAGTAAAAGATCATTTGTAGAGATTAAGTATACAATTGGTAAAATTAATCGCATTTTGGTCTAGGTTCCGTTACAACAAAACATAATTCTAGCCCAATTAATAAAGAAGTTAAAATTCATGTGCCGTACAAATTTAGACTTTAATGTACATAAAAATTTATTATATAACATATTTTTTATTTAATCAGCAACCAACCCCCATACCTTTTTGAAAGAAAATACTCGCATCTGCTACTAGAAAAAAAATTCATTGTATACCTATTTCAATAGTACACCGTTACATAAAACAAAAAATAAAACAAGCTAAGATAGACTTGCAATAAACACGTGAATTTTTTTGTGTTTTAAGGCTATTTAAAAAAGGTCCGATCCTTAAAAGTAAATTCAAAATACCAAAAACAAATATTTCTTTTAATTCAAAAATACTATCACAGTGAAAAACAATGACAAATCTTGCATAGTTTTTATTTGTTTATAAGCTTGGTAATTAAAAAGAGAGATTCTTTTAATTACCATAATTCTAGTATATAAGGCTCGCACTAAAACCCCAATTTACAAATTGCTAAGTATATATCTAACTGTAGACAAGAGCTGCATACTTATGTTTTACAAACGCGTAAACAATATGAAAGCTTTCCATGCCTTTTTTTTGTCAGAACGGTAAGTATTTATTTTTTTTTATTGTGATAAAAATTCAAATGACTAAAAAAAATTTTTAAAGAGATAAGTAATAAATTTATTTTTGCGCTTGTTTTGCTTTCCAATTATATATAATAAATGCATCTTTTGTAATTATAAATGCATTTGAATGGTAAAAAAAGCACACTAATTTTATACATGCAAGTAATAAGTTTCATGCTACTAATATTGGAAACACTACAAAACATTTAACAATAAAAAAAAATTAAGGACATATACGACGCTTTATATTTTATGTTTTCTTTTTTATTGTCTGACCACGTATGGTGGTCACTTAAATAATATTTTATTATATTTTATTTTTTTGAAAAAATGTACACCTTTTTTATATGGCTTTGCAAAAGATGTTGTCATTTGTGTGGATATACACACATTCTCTCTTTTATACTTTTTTTTTATTTTAACGGCATTTTGTATTACTTTCATCATGCTATTAAGCATGGTAAAAAAAGCATATATACTTACCGGCCATATAAATGCATATTTACGAAATCTTTTTTTTCTCTACATGTATATTTTACATACATAATATTTTGTAAATTTCTGTAACAATTAAAGTTGTAATTTTTTGTGAATATTTATGTATATAAATTTTACATGAACATAAATTTGCGCCATTTCAATTATTCAAAATCGCTTATTTTACGTAAAATACACTTTTTTGCGATAAAAAACAAAAATGTAAATACTGAACACATGCCTAGTAGCCAAAAAAAAACAAAATTTTACATAACAGATAGTAAAAATCGACTTGTTATATAGTCTCGCAAATTCATTTATAAGATTTTTTTCGTAATTTGGCATATAAAATTGCGGTAGAACTAAAAATAAAAAACCGTTGTTTTTAAATATATATTATTTCACAAACCTAGCTTTTATCTGTACTTGCAATAACATAGGTTGCTTTTTTTGTTTTTTTGTAAAATAAAACAATAAGTCACGCTCATATAATTTTTAGGGGCTCTTAGCCGGGGGCCCCGGGGCCCATGCCCTTAGTGCCCCCTCTTAGCGATGTTCCTGTTGTATAAGCTAAGTGGCAAAAAAGCATTCTAGAAATGTTATAATAATATACCAAAATTCATAAAAACGGGCATTTTATAAATAAAGTCTTGCAAAATAACTATTTATGTGTTATTCTTTTTTTTCGGTATAAATTTGATGTAGTTCATTTTTTTAAAATGTGAAGACATTGAAAAACTTTTCAAAAAAATTTGTAAGCATTAATTTGCAATGCCTAAATGCTGACTAAGCATGTTTTGCCTGTTTTTAATTAGTTTGTATCAGGATAAAACAATCCTCACGATAATTTTTTTTAACAAATTTTTGTAATTTTCTTTTTAATAACTTAGATCTTTCGGCAAAAAAAAACACGTTATTAAGCATTCAACGCTGTATTTACGCCAACTTTGCATTACTTCTTTTGTTTTTACCTTGCTTTTTCTTGTGTTTTTGTAAAGTTTGCTTATACGAGGGTGCAAAAAACAACAGGAATTACGGTAAATACATCCCTCGGTTGTATTGTAAAACTCTTGGAAGTTTTTTTTGCATATGAAGCACGCTATCCTTTTTTTTAATTTTTCTCAAATAAGCATTATCTTCAGGGGTCTGAATATGGTATTGACATATTATGGGGTATGGTTCGTACATTTCTCGTATTATGGCCATTATGGTAAAATCAGGCAAGTGCAAAAACTATTTACTAAGCTATATAAAAAATGTAAATATATCAAACTTAAGTTTAAGACAAGGTAAAGTAGTAACTAACGTTAAATTTAGTTGTTTTTCTGTGTTTTCGCTGTAAATAAGTACATATAAAAAGGTCTATAACTTAAATATCAATTTTGCAGAGTCAATTTTTTTACTATGTCTATTCGCTTCATTTAACGATTTTTATACGGTAAATGCTCAAAAATGCACGTTATATATTTTCTTTTTGTACCCTTTAAAATACCTTTATATGGGTTTTTATTACCCGATTTGCACGTATTATATACTAGAGGACAGATGCTGCGAAAATTAGATGGAAATTACCATTGATGGCCATACAATATATGCTCATTTCATGTAAAGTTTTTATTATTTTTTTGAACTATTATACCCTATAATATGACTATTATAATTCGAATAAAGTCTGGTTGTTCTACATTTGGGACCCCATAGAAGGTTTGGGTATCCATCTAGCTATATGCAAAAAATATACTAACAAGAAATTAATCATCGCAAAAATGTTTTCTCATATTTCTAAAGTGTTATTGTATTTTTAAAAGCGGGAAAAAGCATAAATAATTTAATAATATTAAATAAAAACATATTAATCTATACGATATTATCAATTACAGACCTCTTTCTCAAATATGTTTCTGTGAAGCACGATTGTAACCATTAAAAGCAAAAATATAAAAAAGTGTATATCATGGGCTCAGAAAAGGCAATCAACAAAATATATAGGAATTTAACGACCATATCTAAATACATAGTTAAAATACTAAATTTTTATGCCTGTTACCTGCCCCATGTTTTACAGCAACTCTTTTTACAGGGTAAAAAACAAATAAATCACAATAAAATACTTTACCGTCTGCCAAAAGTAGAAAACTAACATTAAACTAAGTGAATTTATTCAATATACATTTTTTTACATTTTGTAATTATTTTTTGCCCCTTGGTAGAGGGGTATCCAAAACTAGATGAGGTTGCCAAATGGTGGCATACCGTCATATTTTACTATTAAAATAGAGAAAAAATTTAAAAATAATATTTTACATAATTTTGTAAAAAAAAAAAAACCATAATGGCCATTATAGCCTAGGTTTGATTGACGCCTAAGCCAAAATATTCTCATACAATAATCGAAGCCCTGCCTGAGCCGTTAATTCCAATACAAATTTATAAAAAAGGCATTTTAGCACAATATTGTACTGTTAAATACATAATAAATTGCGAACAAATGGCTGAATACAAATTATTTCTTTTATACCTCTTATGTAAAAAATTCTTGATTTTGAAAATCAGTGAATGTGTATGTATATTTTTTATTTTTAATTATACTATAAATAGTAAAACATATAATGTTTAAACCGATAATGAATACTTTGCGAAATATAATATAATGTGTAAGATATTATTTGTATTCCTTATTTTATCACACATTTTTTAAGACTTATATTCTGGAAAATCCAAATAAAATTGACCAACAAGTAAATAGTGACGCAAAGATCGTAACTTTTATACAAAGTGGAAAGTTTTAATTACAGTTCTTTGGTGTAAGGGTGGTAGATGTTGTATTGGTAACAAATATTATATGGAAAATTTGTAGGAATTGATTCCTTATTATGGCCATATGGATATGGTCATATATGGTATGAGGCCATATTTTTGCTGGAAATCCTGATTATCTGTATTTATGTTTTGCAAATTTGATCTTTTTTATGTTTACTAAGATGCACGAAAATACTTAGAATTCACTATGCACTATACGGTTTAGTCTTCATAAGTGTATAGTAAACTCGGTCTTTACTGTATAGTGAAAATCCTAAGTTTTATGCAAATACAGATTTTGAATAAAATGAATTCCGAGACTACTAAATTTTGTGAAATAATGGCGTTTTAGTTATCAAATTTATTCACAGTTTTTAAAGGCGTATATTGTGTCTAACATACTGGTTGTATGTAAGTTAGACTATGCTTTAAAAGGAAGTTTTGTATTTCTTGAACTGCAAGGCCACCAAAAAAACTATTGTTATTGTTTCGAAATTCCCATATCTATATGTTCATTTTGAGGGAAATCAACTTCCATAATTGTTATAAAACTCCATGTGTTTGTACTGACAACTGCTGCTCCGTTCTATTTTGCAATGTGTTTATATATACAATTAGACTTCTTTTTTAAAAAAAATTATACAAATCTCACTTAGAGTTCGGTTGCGTTAGAAGGGTAAACTAATAATTATTTGTTTGGCACTAGAAAGCAAGCATTCGGTGTTATTTATAGATATTATTTACTTGTTTTTAACAAAGTTTCAACAAGAATAATGGCATTTTTATGGCTATAACTATTTACCGGTTTTGGCTTTACAGATTTATATCTAGTAATTAAAATACAGTTTTATTTTTAAACTTTTTTTAGAGAAAAAAAATACGGGCAAAAAAACATAAAAAAATACATGTGAAAAAACTTTTTTATATGTTTACTTTATGTAGGTAAATCGCAAACTTAAAAAGTCACTAAGTCTATTAGGGAATAATAATTATACATAAGTCGCACGAGTAGTACAAAAGTGCGTGTGTTAACCCGTAAAATTTTTTTTTTCAATGTTTTCCAAACAGGTACATAGTATTTAATGCCTTTAAACAGATTGTAAAGCAAACCTTTTTACTTTGTGATTTTTTGAACTAATATACACCTTCTTATATTCCAATTATTTTTTTTTTTTGCTGTATAAAGAACTTGCAATGTAAGATCAGAACAATAGTAGGAGATAAACCACTTTGTATCTCATTTTTTTATAATAGTTATGTGGGCTCTGGTGGCCAAGTGAGGGTATCCTTTGATTCCATCAGGGCGAACTTGATCATTTGCCGGTTCAGTTTCCTTGCTTTCCACGGCAAAGTATCGTCATTTAAAAATAACCGAAGCTCGGTTAGAGTATGGTGGGGTACATTTAACAAGGAATTATTTATCAAGCGCAATGGTCGAGTTTTCACACGACAGTGGTTGTTAGGCGCTAGTGCACTTTAATAAGGGTAGTTCGTATATATATAGATATAGATGAATAGACGACAAGGATTAATGTTTGAATAAATAAATCCAAAGTTTTTTGTTTTTTTGTAATTTTGCAGTAATACGCAGTCGCACAGAAAAAAAATTACTTGTTGTCTATTTTCATTTAAAAAAATATTTTTTCCAAAAAATAATAAATAAAAAAAACATATTTCGATTTTATTTGCTAAAAAATAATGAACGAATATTATTAGGTATTCGCAAAGTTTTTTTTTTATTAATTCAGTAATTAATGCAGCAAAAAATTGGTATTTGTACCCCCTAGTTGCTTAAAAGAATCGATAAAGGGGTTTCATGCAATATATTCGCTTTAAATAATCATATAAAAACTGACTATAAAATTAATAACATGTCGTAATTGCAATATTGACTTTGTTTCACATATCCTTTATTGCGAAATTAAATGCAGGATTTAATTTAAAAACGCAAAATACTTAAGCGAATCAATTAAATAATCTCAATATGTTTTTTTACAGTTTTGTTATTTTTCGGTATTTATATTATATTAAAAAAATTATTACATAATGGCCATTATGGTGGAAAATAAATTTTAAAAAACACATAATAGGGAATACTATATTCGGAGGCCCTGCCGAACTAGCTTAAAATTTACTGATTGCAAAAAAATGTTTATCTCTGAGTAAAAAAAAAACATTTTTTTTAATAGTAAAGTGATGGCATTACATATTTTGGATTATTTATTTAGAACTGATACAATGCAAGACTAAATTACAATAAAAAATTACGTATGTTTACAATAATAGGGAATTTTTGACTTTTTACATTTTTAATGGGAATTATATTATTTTGACAAAATATTTTTCCAGGTTCCGAAAATTAAGACTTCTAAAAATTTCAAATAATCAGAAACCTGAAAAATGAACTTTGAATGCCTGAAATAAATAATCATAAAAATTTTACATACAATATTTACCAAATCGCACACATTTTCAAAAAGTAGAGAACTAGATAGTAGGGATACGAAAAGTAAAAATTCTATCCTCCGTAAATTTTAAGTAAAAGCTGTCTGAATACACGATATACTAAAAAGACGGATGAAAAGACATAGATGTTTTTCCCCTTAAGACAAAAAGAGATATTATGTAAAGAATAAGTTATTAAACAAACTTTATCTAGTTATTTTTACATTAAATAGATTACCTATTTGTAGTTCTAATTTTTTTTAGCAAAAATTTACATATAAGCAAAAATTATGAACTTTATCTACATTTAGATCTATTTTTTTGTAAAATTTTGCATGTTTTTATGTATATTAAAACATGCAAACTGTTGTCAAAATTTATATATGTGTAACAAAAAGTCTTATAAACATTATTATATAAACTCTGCAACTGCATTTTCATAATATTTTCATGTTTTATATAAAATTTCATTTTCATTTTCTTAATTTATGCAGAATAATAAAAATCCAATATTTGAACCACACAATTAAATTGGAGTGCTGTAAGTGCCAACACTTGTATCAGCATTTTCCAAACTATAAAACACGACCCTTTGTTGGGTCGCAAGATTTTTATTACCGTCACACAGCTTTTTATACAACATGTTTTTGCATACTTGTATTTTATCGACTACTACAGGCTAGAAAATTTTGTTTTTTTTTATTTGCTACAGGAATCATAAACTTATTTACTTTTAAAACTAAATAAAAAAATCAAGGTTAAGCACAAACAAAACTGCAAAATCTGTAAGGCATGGTGTCGTATATCAGTCACGTTTGTTACCTTCCACGCTTTTTTCTGTAAAAAAAATACGGTCTAAAAATATTGATGCGGAAAAAATTTTACACAAAGAAAGTATAAAATTGAGCAAACAGTTGAATTTTGTTTTCAAAATGATTTATTTTAGTTTTAAGACGTTATATTTGTAGCAATTGTAATTTTTGCCTTTGTATTATATTATTTTTTTTTTGAAAATGCAAAAGAATAAATTTAAATACTTTTAAAACAATAAATATGGGCAATAAGAGATAACAAAAACATTGGCTCTGCTTTTTTTGTATATTTTTGTCTTATTTGTTTACTAAATATTAAGCTTTGCGCAGTTTACCTTCGTCATACGCGCTAAGCGCTTTATTTCTATATAATAAAAAGAATTAGGTTTTTTGCCGTTAAGCGCCTTTTATGATCTTTTGTTCCTCTATTTTTATTTGCTACTATTACAAACATGCTTTGTAATTATGATGTTGTTTTACAGGTTTTAAGTAGCAGGCACTATGCAAAAAAGTACAGTTGAACAACAAGTTTTATAAACAGTACTAAGTCAATAAATTTGTTTTTCAATCAAAAACATTACATGTTGCGACATATTTGCGCACTACGCATACTGCATAGAAGCATCAATTCCTGACTTGTTTTTCAATAAGAATATGCATTAAGAAAGCATGTACTTTTTTTACAGACAAAGTAGCTTGCAAAGTATCTATTTGTACAATATTTATACGCATATTGCAGTATAGAAGTCGCCCAGTCGCGTAAGTTCAAAGTATTTTTGTTTTAGACCGCTGGAGTACCATAGCGTTTATACACGATAGTACGAAAAATACAAAAATATGCATGTTTAACATAAAAAACGTGATTTCTGCCTTTTTTCCAATTTTCCAATTTTTTTAAAAAAATAGTTGTGAAATAAATTATCTAATGTCGAAAAGAACAAACAATATATATACATATACATATGCATGTCAAATTTACAATTTTGCATTGTTTTATATTTTTAATTTGTATTTATGCTTTTTTATGCTATATATTTTTGTTTTTTACGAGTATCAACGTACATTTAAGTTCTTAAAAACGTTGCACCCGAATACGCCGGCAGTTAAATAATCGGGGATAATTAAATGCTTGTTAAATAGTTTATGTGTTTTGTGACTGCGCTTTTGTTATAAAAAAACAACTAATTACAAAAACATATTGTTTATAGATGTGCTTTTTACAATCTTAAATAACGTATGACGCCAAAAAAAGCCCATAATTGTATATGGTATCCGAAATGCTTATTTATTATTAGCAAAAAACTGTAACAGAAATACTAAATAACATGTTATAGTAAATATACGAGACAAAGTCATTAATTTTTTTTTCTTTTGACTTTTTTATCGTTTTTTTTATTTTTCTATTTTAAAAAAGCATTTTTTATACCGTAATTTTTTTTAAAAACAAAATAGTTTTTTATATTATTATATGATTCAACAAGAATATTTAAAAACATCTTTCGTGCAACGCAAAATGTTTTTTTCTGGTTGACATATATTAGAACAGCGAAAAAGAATAAAGCGCAAGTAAAATACTGCCAAATGTGCAGTCCTAAGTTTTGCAACAATTATCATACTTTTTTGCTTGTTATACCATACCTTGTGTATAATATGCAAAGATATTTTGTCAAACCAAGGTTTCGTTGCAAAAAATGTGCAATAATTTTCTTTTTATAGTTTTAAATGTTTAAAAGCTGTAGGAAATTGTACATAGCTGCAAAGCAAAAATAAAAATTATATCTCAAACTATATTATTAGATTTATTATGTATAACTAACAACCTTTAGAGAATTTGTCACTTATGTTTTTATCACAAAAAAAAATTCAACTATTCGTGTATTATTGTATAAAAAAATGTGGCAGAACGATTATGTTGGTTTAAGCCTTATACAAAATCTGCAACAAAAAATTTAAATGTCTGAGAAAAGACAAAATTAAATTTTTGTGACATGATGCTGGTTTCTTTTTTGATCAAAAAAATCGGTTGATACAGAACTATAACTAATTTCCATGCGCTAAGTAATAGAAATATTGTATATCGATAAAGTAAAAGCAACCTCATCAGATCAATAAAATTGCAATCAAAGAATACCGGGTTTTGCAATCAAAGTGACGCATTTTTGCAATCAAGTGAATTTTTATGCAAGCATAGTATATTTTTTGTAATCAAAATGATTTTTCATTTGCGTTCAATATAGGCTTTATTTGCATTCAATATATATTTTTTTTGCAATTTTTTAGGGATGCTAGCTTTTCGCCTACAAAGCTTTCCGTGTTTCTTTAGACTCATTTGAATTGGACTTTTTTATTGAATTTGTATTCAATAAAAGGCATACTTGAAACATACTCCATACGTTCAACAATATCAAGAAACATTCTTACCAAAAAATACATATTTTTGATATATGGAAAATTACCACATCGCATCAGTGAATATCAAAGGTTCTCAGAAACTATATTTCATACTAAAAAACTGAAACCTGAGGTATCACATTGAGACAAACCATGATCGTCTTTATGTATGACCTCAACACCCGTTGCACAAGCCCGCCAAAACTGACTGGCATCTCTACAAACAATCTAGCAATTTCAAGCTGCATTAGATATGCATCACCATGTTTATGCGATAAGAAAACCCCTTTGTCTATAAAATCAACTTCATTCTTTGTTTGTTTTACTTTATTCCTATAAAAAACACATAAAAACACTTTGTTTTTAGCCATTAGTTCATTTTGTATGTCAAACTTTAGTTTATACTTCTTTTCTACAATACATACTTTTTTCCAATACTTTTCTTGTATTGTGTCAGTTAGATTCATACATATTTCCATGTAAAATGCATGATTGTAAGCTAGCACCCCTCCAGTAAACCTGCTGTTAAGTGCTCCATAAACTTTTCGCAAAGCGTCCCGAAACTTACGATTAGCTCTTTCTACACACTCATTGTCGTCACGGTATATGGTATATTAATTTCTTGTCTATTGCATTTTCTGAACAACATTTTTTCATTGTATTATTTGCGGTTTTTATATTATCCGATTTCTCAGGTATAAAAAATGCATATATAATTAATTAATAAACGCAACTAATTTGTGTGATGCTTTGGTAGATAATGCTTTTGCATAAATTTATTTTGGAAAATAATTAATAAGTACCAAAACCATCTTTTTTTGATTGTTTTCCATATCTACACTTAAAAAACCACCAGGTCCGCATACAAATATATTCTTGCAACTTTACTTCTAATTTCTAACACTTTGAACACAGACACTACATTTTTTCACAATAAATATCAGTCCTGACCTCCCCATTTTTACCTTCTCACGAATAACTTTCCTATAAATACATCTCCTATGACAAGATTTTTTGTGATGATCCACAACTTTTTTTATAATGTAGCTTTTTGTATTTTTTGAAGTTCTTCATTTTTACTTATGGCATAAATCGAATTTAATGCATCTTCAATTTCATGTGTAGAATTTGGTAATATGTCATTTTTTTGTATTTCGTGTAAATCAGTAGATGTTGTAAGACCTTTGTAAGGTGTCAGATAATATCATTTCTATTATCTGGTTTGTAACAAACTGTAAACGAAAATTCGGATAGTCTTTTTATTTATCTCTGAAATCTTGAACTACTGAATTCTGCTTTACTAGGTTCTAACAACGCCTTATGCTCTGTAATTAAATCAAACATTTTTCCTTGTAAATAATATTGTAATTTTTCCATTGCCCATAACAATGCAATAACCTCGTTATAAGTAATACCATAGTTTCTATTCGCTGAAGACAAGCTTCTACGTTAATATGGCACCACCTTGTCATCTTCATATATTGCAGCTCCTAATCCGATATCACTCGCATCACTTACAACTAAAAAATACGCATTTAAACCCGGTACATATAATTCTTAATTTTTAATCATCAAATTTTGTATTTCATTAACTTTAAAATCATGCGTTTTTAGCCCAAATATTTATTGCTCTCTTTTTTAGCAATTATATTATGGTTAAAAATCACCGTTAGGTTTTTTATTACAAACATCCTGGTATAATTCAATAATCCAATCTACCTTTGTAGTTTTTTTGTCATTGGTATATCAAACGATGCTTTTACTTGTGCAATTTGCACACGTAGTCATATGTTTTTAAAGATATTCTGAATCTACAAAACACGATTCCAATTTGCCAAAAACTAGTTTACACTTTTAATTCGTCAATCAAATTTATCGCATTTGTCAATAACTCGCTTAACAAAACTATCATGATCGTCTTTGATCTGTATAAAAACAAGTTGCCATTAAAATTTACTTCGCATGCCTCGCTAATATAATCCCGCAAAACAAAATCATTCTTTAATATTAAAACAGACTGCTGTTTTTTTATCCTTGTGGTATTTTAAAACATGCATCAGGAACTTTCCTGTATAAAAAGCAATTTTATTTTGTTCTTCTTTGCAAAGATCCACTTGGAAAAAACCATCCTGTAATTCGAGCACTAAAAAAATGTCAGTTCTGTACAAAAACAAGTAACTCATTTATTCTTGTAATTTCAAAATGGTCTTGTGCCACAAGATCTTAAGGTCATTGCAGTTATACTGTAAATCAGAGTTGCCATTTGTCTTTTGTTGCAGTAATAACGGGTTCGGCCATTTACTTGCACTTTCTGTAGTAAAACCATCTTCTCAAAGCTTATCTACAAGCGGCTCGAAATTTATCTTATCTTATGATGATCTTATGGGCCATGCCCAGTTGACGACTATTTTATTGCCGCTTTCTTTTGACATACATATGGTTAACTTTTCTTTATCTTTTACACTAATAAAGCTAGATCCTTAATATTTTTTCAGCATTTTATCGTGTTCAATTACATAAAACGTTATATCTTCAGTTTGTATCTTATGTTCCACTTTTTATACTATGTACCCAGTTGATTTCATCTTACTGACATCGTCAAACAAAAATTCAGTGTACCATGAAGTATTTCCAGTAAAAGAAAATTGGATTTTTGCTCTACAACAGATTATACTATTAGAAGCACCTGTGTCATTAAATACATTGAAATTTTTTGTTGTCAAGTAAAATCGAATGATCATTCTGTTTTTTATTGTAAGTCTATTTTTCTCAGCAAAAAATGCCTTTTTATTCTGCAAAGATTTCGTAATGTGACCCGTTTTCCACATGTGTAACACAAACAACCCGTTCATAGGTATATTACTGGCTTGCATACATTTTTCAGATGCCCAGATTTTCCACATTAGAAAAACTGCGATGTAAAACTCTTAAAACTTTTTTTAAGCAGTAACCGATCTTTGTTAAGCGTTTGGCATGGGTGTGTCTGATTTTCTCACAAGCGACTACGTCCTCAATCAAGTCCTTGGTTGTCAAATTTGTAACATAAACTAATATTCGTCATCTGTGGTAACTGTATGCGTTCAAGATAGTCAATTGCAGTCTTTTCGTCAATGTTTTTTAAAGTTCAAAAATCCTCAATACGTCTTAAAAAATAAGATCAGCATTTTTCTGTGTATTTCCTCTGGTTTTCATTTGTTGCATCTGTACAATATGCGCAAATTAATCTTTTAAGATCACTCTATTTATCAGGTAATTGCGCTTCAACTCCTTTATTATAGACCATTTCTTTTAATCACTATCTGCATTTTTTATTACTTATATCATCTTACTGCACATACTTTTTTTTACGCCAATCATGTTGACCTTCCAATGCAAAAAATTTTAGTTTTACCTCTTTTTTGTTTATATTTTTGTGTTATAAAGTTTTTTCATATGCAACTTTTTTGCCTGATACACCTTTCACGCCTTTTCTCTTGGTCTCTGTACTACAAATCTGTTGCTGCATAACTGCATATTCTGTCTTGTTGTCAACAGTTTGAGGTGATGCTGGCTTTGTGCCTGAAAGCCTTGTTTCTTCAAACTCATTTGAAATATAACTTATTTATTAAATATGAAATTCCTTTTAACTCACACTTGTAACATACTCCATACGTGTTGCAATACCTAGAAACATCTTTACCAATAAATTACATTACGACCATATATGGATAAATTAATACATCTTATCAGTAAAAATCATAGGTTCTCTGAACCTTTCAATAATACTTTATCCCATAATCTTAAACCTGAGGTATCACATTAATTCAATCCAGGAACGTCTACATATGAGACCTCAACAGCAATCAAAATGATTTCTTTTTGCAATTTAAATGGAACTCCCGATTTTTTTAACTAATATAAAAATCATGTTTTTTATACTTATTTTTATGTGCATTCTGCAAAATTATTTTTCAAAACCGTTAATCAAGTAAAACTCAACGATTAAAATGCACTATTATTTATATAAATTAGTATAGAAAAAAAAATCATTCGATGCAGAATATAAGTTTAGTTCCATTTTGATTGCACAAAAAAAACCAATTGATTGCAAAACAAATCATATTGAATGCAAATAAAAATCATTTTGATTGCAAAAAAATTACTTTGATTGCAAAAAAATTCACTTGATTGCAAAAATGCGTCACTTTGATTGCAAAAACCGGTACACCAACAAACACATACTCCAAAATGTACTATTTTAAACGATGAGTTATTTGAATTATGTGTTTTAGAGGCATGCAAAAAGTTTTAAACAAAGATTAATGTTTGTGATTTTAATAGACATTACTTTACAACCTAAAAATGTTTTTCGGAGTATTTGAGCACTAAAAACTACTAAAAGGCAAAAACATATAATATAAAACATGTATTTAGGTAAATATATTGTACAGTTTATCTTATATGGGGTTACCTAAAAAAATGTTATTTCAATTACTATAACTTACATACAGATTTAGAATAGTAAAAGGAACCACATAATTTGTGTAAATTTTATGTAATAATTGTGTAGCATTTTTTTATTGCCCATTTTTATAGATTTACTATTATACAATACACAATTTAAAAATAACAAACCACGGTAGAGTTTTTTTTTGTTTGCATTTGAGAAAAGCTTTGGCATGTACAATTATAATAAATATTCGAAAAGGTGTACATAAACTTACATTACTAGTTTTGGATACTCTAGTATTTTTTATTATTGTTAATTTCTACACTTGGTTTTTATCAAATATATTTTTGTTTTATTGTAGAGATTTTTTGTTATATTTTCAGTGTGTATGTTTTTTTTTTTAATATCCCAAGCTACTTATTAATATGCTTATGTACATTTCAAACTTTTAGCATACTATATTGCTATAAAATTTGACTTTTGATCATCAAAATATCTTTTTTATTGTAAGTATTTTTCATATATGTTCATATTTGTAAACTTTTGACGTTGTCTTTATTATTTTAAACATTAATATAAACATATATATATATATAGAAAAAAATCAGTTTTTACAAAAAATATATTTATTTTAACTCTTAGAGCTACGAAGACGCAAAAAGGCTATTTCACATAATTTTTTAACAAGGCATTTTTAAAGCTAAACTTTTAATTTCTGTAAATTTATTAATTTTTTTATTTTTTTTTAAATTATATGTTTTAAAAAGACGTTTGGATTGTCTTAAACACTCGAGACCATACCCAACTGCATTTATTTTAAACTAATATATTTTTATACATTTGCAAATTTAAAAATTATAATCTAGTGTAATGTTGTATTTTTAAAAGACGCTAATATGCTTATTTTGTCAATAAAAATAACGATTTTTTTTGTAGCAGCAAGAGTTAAGTATAATGTTTTTTATATCAAAATGATTGTAGCTTGCTTTTTACTTTTGTGCAAATTGCTTGTTTTTATAATATTTGAAATTTGCTAACATAATTGCGAAAACTGCATAATTTGCAACAATTGATTGCATTTTTTTTACATTTATTTAGTGATTGTATTTTTTGATAAGCGAATATTACACATAGGCCTGAATGAAAATATTGGTGTCTGTATTTTTTGATACTCAATATAACAAGCCGTCAACAAAAAACCCTATTTTTATACTGGCTAATAAAACAGTTTTTGAATACTTCTTGATACTCAAAAAAAATCTTATATATTCGTTTTATGCAGAAAACTAATATTCAAAGCTAAAAATAACTTAATTTTGCCGTTACACTATACAAAATTTGCAAAATTGAAGAATTTTAGAATAAAATACAAATACAAATACGTATATGATATAAATAAAATTAACAGAATATTTTATTACTGGAAACACGGAGTTTTTCGACATAAACACCGGAATAATATGCGTTTACTTTTTTTGTTGTTTTAACTTTTTAGTTGCCCTGTATTGTTATTTTCTGTGGCAAAAAAAATAGATTGGTAGACACAGAACCGAAAAAATCGTTATTTTTAAATTTTAGTGCGAATAGTGTCACTTGCAAATTAATACATGCAAACACACCTTTTTGTGTGCTTATTATCGTCAGTTATATTTTTATGCTTTCTGCTATAACGTAAGAAGTATTACCATACAACTGATAAACAAAGCCCCTATTCATTTGCGTTTCTTACTACGCACAAACTACAAATAGTACAGACGACGAAATATACTAAATTATACGCTTAAAAACGGTATTATTATTCATTTTATTTAGACAGATAATTTTATGATTCTCCATACACGCCTAACGCAACAAAACTTTGTTGTGGGGTTGTTGTGTATGCGTACATTGCTTGTTGATACAAGGCGTGGGCATTTACCAATGAATACATTTTTTTAAAAACTGAAATAAAGTGATATGGGTTACTTTAATCTATTCCTTTGTGATTTTCTTGCATTTTCTACAATTTTTGTTAAATTTAGGTCTTTTTTTTATAGTTTCTTGCATTTTTAAAACTCTTTCTTTGTTATATATATATGGGTAACAATTTACTTTATTTAATCTTGTTGAATTCGCCGTATAAGAATTTATATATATAACGAATTCCCTATATAAATTAATAGACAGTATAACTTTCTACTACTTAGAAAAAATTGTCATTGGAAAGAATAAACAAAAAAATAATCCAAGTAGTAAAAGAATATGTGTTGTTGTGCCTAACACTGAAAGTGTCGCACATAACCGTAACAAAAAAGCATTATAATGGCGCCTGTTGAGTATACCATAAATTTGACCCAATTTCTAAAGAGACCTAGCGATTTTGAGCCGTTTTGCGCTATCAAAATTGTGTTTTGACATCTTAAACACCATTTATCTGATAATTGATTGATATATACGATCGCAATAGATTTATGATACATTGTGTTAGATATGATAAGACAGGTATTTAAACCATAGGCTTTTAAATAAATAGTATCTTTTAGATTTTATGACTTCCGCTAAGAAAACAAAGACTCAAAGAGGCTCATCCAACATGTGTAATGAATATAAATGGCCATCGTTTTCCATATATACAACGTATACATTAAAATGTCAACTTTGTTATATATAAATGTATTTTTATATATGTTACGGGCAATTTATTTAATCTGGCATTTAATTAAATGCCAAAAACATTTGGCAAAGTATTTTTATTTCGGTATTTTATAAAACGTGCCTTTATCTACATAAAATGCCCACACAAAACAAAATGCCTAAGCAATTTGTTGTTAATATCCAACTTAACTGAATAAAACCAGAATGACGTCATTAAATATTTATGCACAATATATATTGAATGCTACGTCATTTAATTTATATTGGAGAATAACTACTCACGATGTAGTCGAAATATTATGCTAAACTAAAACCGAATGTTAAAAAAAATCTTTAACACACATAAAGCCATACACCATTCCAATGGTTAGATTGTAATGGAAAAATATTCATCTTAATGTATTTTGTAACATTATCTGTAAAATAAAACACAAAAAAATGTATTTGTTACCGCGTCTAAATATTGTACTAAACGATATTTTACGACAGCGTCGCCTTCTAAGATTTCTTTTCATTTGTATTTAGACCTAAAAAAATAAAATTACACAAATAATAGAAAACTTCGCCCGACGACTTATACACGCAATACCATCCTTTGCACGAACAGAAATACTAGATATCAAACATAAAAACTAAAATGCTACGGAACATTATTTGTCATTGCACTCTATACAATAAACAGCTAATACTTACAATATAGAAATACTTGTGTTTTTCATGATATGCTGCACAAGTATAAAAAACGGTATTTCTACTTTGATATGTGCTTGCGGCTCCTCACAAAAATTTTACAGTGTTCAATAATAAAATGATTTTTATATACTGTTTTGTTCTTAATGCGCATATGCATTTATTGGTATACTTAATACCCATGTTATACTATCAACTGAACGTAACGAGAATTCTTTCTTTTTTATGTTGATTTTCATTTTACTATAGAGCAGGGCATCGGAACTGGGCTCGGTGGGTTCATAAACTTTAATTGAGCGCAGAAATAAGTCAAAAAGGATATAAACGACTATAAGAACAAATGCATGATACCACAATACAACGCATAGAGCATTTTGTTTGTAAGTTATAATCGTATGCTATGCGATATATTAGTTTTTGTATTACCACCGAGTCTAGTTGCGAGGCCCTGCTATAGAGAATTTTTGTAGTATAAAAAAGAAATATATTAAAACAGAATTTAAACTTAAATCCAAATCCTTTTATTTTATATTGTAGTCAAAAAAGGAAATACTATAGTAAAAATGTGACCCCGTGGATAACCATATAAGAATTTTTGTCCTATATATAAAATTTCTACCATAGTAAACTCACTTACACTTTTTGCCTTTAGTAAAAAATTCACGGAAGTAAAAATTTATTATTTAAATTTATGACTAAATAATGGTTTAACGTAAAAAAAATCCTCTTTTTTAATACCATTAAAACTAGGGCCCCAAAATTGCAAGAATCCTTGTTTTATCGAGAAATTTGTAAAAACCATCAGCCTAGGGTTTCCATTAAATAGAATTTTGAAAGTATCCAAATATTCGTATTTATTTAACAATTACAATCGGTTTTCATTCGGATAATCCGTTAATGTAAAAAAATGTATAAAATTGTGTATAAGCTACAATTAAATGCATAATAAAACATAAATTTCACCTATCAATTGCGTTTTGTTGAATTTTTGTGTTATATTATTGTAAAAAAGTAGATAAAGTTAATTTTTAGTGATAGTTTACGTTTGAGTTGACATAAAAATATATTTTTAGCGAAAAGAGAATAAAATATCATTTTGTTTTTTTTTAAATGAACCTGTAAAATTCCTAGGTATAAAATCTTGCAATTTAAAAAACTAACAAAATAATTATATATATGACTTCTTTAGTTATAAGCATGTATAGTAAAATACGTTGCCAAAGTTGCTATATACAGAACAAAATAGCGATATCAAAAAATATACCGCTAATATATAGGTATAATAAAACCTATTGTGAATCATGCGTAAAAATGTATTTTACCATTTATCAATTTTAGAGATTCCATAAATATACATATTAAATTTTTCATGACTACATTGTGTTTTAAGTGTATATTACTAGAAAAATTTACAAAAATACTAATGTTTTAGACATACAAAAGCCATTTAAATCTGAGCTTACGCTTAATAAAATACAACACAATGTGTATACCCGTTATTAAAACAACATATGATTTTTTTTACGCAAATTATATTTTATACCCTGAAAAAAAACCTTTTCTAGACCCTAGTTATAGCTTTTTAGTATTATTTTTTTTAAGTTGCTATTATCTAAATTTACAAATGATTAATATTTCGAAAGTAAAAACGTAAAATACACCAAAAAAGCCGTATATCCGATCAATGCAAAATTATTAAAATAAAAGCCAAATTACTCGACAATCGGTTTACCGATTTGGGAACCCTACACCAGTCTACTAAAAAATATAAAATACAAACATTTCCAATGTCAAAAAACTATTATATTACACTTTTTGTGTAATTTTGCGTGACCCGCTAGTCTTTTTCCGTTAGGATTTTTTCTATGGTTATATAAAAATGTTTATGTGAAAAGCTTAATGCAAAGTCATACAATAGTATATTTTACATCTTTTAACAGTATATGTACAAATTTATCACTATTTAACTATCATAAGACCATGTTTTAGTACATGTTTTGTCTTATAAAGACATCAATGTTGATTATCCAATTTCTATGCAGTGCATAAAGAACGGTAATTTAAACTAGCAGACATAAAAAGTGAACCGACGCTAAGGCCGAAATTAAAGGGCCGAAAAGAAAAAAGCCGAAAATAAAAAAAGGCCGAAAATTCAAAGGCGCAGAAAACAAAAAGGTATAAGACTAAATTGCCGAAAATTATTTTAGCCAAAAATATTTTTGTCCAATATAATACAAACGCCCCAAATTGTTTGACCGTACTTGTTTTTAGACCTGATAATTTTTGGACCTTTTTATTTTCGGCCCTTTTAGTTTTAGACCTTTTTGTTTTCGGCCCACTTTTAATTTCGGCCCTTTTTGTATTTCTGCCCTTTTTATTTTGGCTCTTTTATTTCGGCCCTTTTATCCGGGGATCACATAATGAAGCATTATCTAAAAATCCGATTTTTTTTGTAATGATTATACTATTGCGTGTGTTAATTACAGATTATAGCAGTAAATCGTATTAACCCCTCTATTTATAAACTCAGCCAAAAAACCTGCCAATTTTGCTATCTTTACTAACAAAGTAAAAAATGTGGATCATGTAACACAAAACTGTTTAATTATTGCGTAGAAAAATGTTGTTTTTTGATAAATAGTATAAAAGTATTGCATGCATTTAGCCATCTTTCCTTACGAACCATAGATGATAAGTCTATTAAAAAAATAGGTATGTGCATGCAGTATAACTTGTGCTTAATATAATTTAAAGGTAATATTAGTATTTAGATCTCTTTCATTATAAATTATACTTGATAAATGTTTTAAATAAAATCATTTTAATAGGTTTATCTCCTGACACAAACTAATAATAATTTTTCTACGCGCCTACCCCCACAATGGGTACCAAAACAGGTTATTTCGTGCCTTACACAAAATAGCGCTGCAAACATTTTTTATAAAAACGAATCTTTGTAATTTAAGTTAAAATTTATGGGTTATATTAAGAAAAGAAAAGACAAAAAAAGAAAAGAAATTCACTCTAAAAAACAGGTAAGAAAAAACTAAAAAACACGATACCAAGCAAATACAAGTAAAAAAAAACATGAAAATTAACACATAATTTAAGAAGAAAGAAAAACATGTTACATATTGTTTTTTTAAATCATAAGTAGCTAATATTTGATATTTATAAGATAATTATACATTAAACTTAAACTCCATTATATATACTTTTCTATATAATAATTTTTAAAACGACGATATTGCTATAGAAATAAGACAAATATGTTTTCTCTGAAAGAAGGCAAAAATGATCATTTCTACAGCCTTTTCTATAATAAAAAATTATAATATATTTATGATGGCAGCTTTTACATAAAAGTCTAAAAAAAAAATATTTACTTGTGTAATTTTCCACTTAACTAATGAAATGTTTTATGGATAGGCCGCCAACCCGGTTTAATGATTCCAACGATGTGTAGCTATAACCAGTGGTGCTTTTCAGGGGGGCTATGGGGGGGGGGGGGCAAAGCCCCCAGGATAAAAAATTAAATTAATAATTTTTAATTTTAAATATAA
>JAQFYM010001924.1:0-27574 GCA_034694785.1 Agrenia bidenticulata | reverse complement strand
CTGAACATAAACCACGAACGAACTTACGAGATGGGAGATTTTCCCCTGAACTAACTTATGAGTTCACGGCGTGAACACCCTAATTATTTATGCGTTACATAGAAAACACAGAAATATTGTTTTAGAAATGTGCATGCAAAAAAGTTTAACGATGCTTTGATGTAAAACTATTTTGTTTATTTTTAAGGAGATTATAACTTATCAAACTGCTGTTGAGTTTAAGTCTTAACAAGTTTCAAGATTAAAGCTTCTCAAAGGTTTCACAATAAGCTTTTAAAGTAAAGAAAAGAAATTTACAAAAATCTCATCTTTATATTACAGCAAATCAAAGTAAGAACAATGATAAGTGCATGTTTGAACATCAGGATTTTAATTGATTTAGTACTTTCTCAGAAACGCTGAGGTGCTCGACACACTTTTCGGCGACTTGTCAGTTTTCATCCAAAAAGGAATATTATAATCAAGATGCGCAGTTGGAAATAAATCCCGAGTAAAACGGAATCTGTAACCTAGTAGTAATGAATTAAACAAACTATAATATCATACATAGGTACACATTTCACATAAAAGAAAACTAACATTTGTTCGTCCATGGCTCTTCAGTATCATAACATTCAACACTTCATAATTGGATTTCCCATAAACATGTTTCTCATGAACTGGATTTAAAAAATAAATCACGGGAAATCTCCTAAATAAATAAATAAGATTATAAACAGTTTTAAACTAACATTGGTAGTTTAGGTGAAAAAATATTTACTTCTTCCCAATCGAATTGATTGTCCAATTAGATTCAAGGAATTCCAAGACGTTTTCAATTAAGCCCTTCCAAAATCCAGCCCTTACTCCTAAAACATCAATCTCTGAATGGAGTTGTCATCTCCGGCATTTCCGTCTATTCTTTGACACAACTAAATGGAAAGAGAAACCATGACATGGTGCATTAGCCAATAGGGAAAACAAAGACTTTCATATAATACACAGTCGACAGAGAAGTAGGAATACAAGAAACACAATATGACTTGTGAGTTCGTAGAAGCACTTTTAATTTCCTTGGCTGTATCTACTATCGCTAAGTAAATGTATAAGCCAACAGTTGAGTAGCTGCAAAGTTTCACATCTGCCAGAGAGAGGCAGGGATTTGGACAAGGGAATCTAAAATGTCCTTGTCTTTCTTTGCTCAGAATATGGCGAGACTCTCATTGTAAGATTGCAACTCTCCGGGAGAATATTACGATGCAGGACAGTGTGTGTAAATGGTATTCGGCTGTGACACAGGACATATAGTTAGTTTCATGATTTCACAGGCGTTGGAATATATTAACATGATACACTCACATGATATAGTGATTGCGTTTCTCTGTCTAAAATCATCACCCACTTGGCTTCTTGCCTTTTCCCGGGTGATGGAAATGTGGAAAGTAGATGGCCATGGGTGATGGGGACAGTGATGAGGTTTGTGTGATGATGGGGATGAAAGTCAGAATGAGGCCAGATGGAGACAAGTCAACGCCTAACTTAGACAAGACAAGCAACAAGGACCGAGTTGTTTGAGAAAGTTGATCCCATGCTAGAAGTGGTGGTGATGTGTCCCATTCCCAGCCCAGTTATGTCATCCTGTCTTCCTCAATTCTATTGACGACAGATTTCTTATGATGGTGTGGTTACTTTATAAAGATTCTCTCTTAGATAGCCCACCCCCTCCATTTATGAAGCCAACTGATGAACTATTATTCAATAAACTGAAAAAGCGAGTTATCTCTCTCCACTTGGGCTTAAGTTTACTCTCTCAAAGCTCCCCTAACAAGGAGAGACAAGATATATATATATATATATATTGGATGTTGCTAATAGATAGTTAATTGTAAGAACTAATCTCTAGAACTTTATTTGTCTGTAAATGAACAACTGGATTTCTTTAGAATAACCTGAAGATGGTAAAGGGCTCAGGAGAAATGCTCTCCCCAGATTCTTGATTTCGCAAGAAGGATGAGTGCCATCGCCATGAGTGCTGAGCCACTTTAGTTTCACAAGAGTGGGGTTAGTTGAGCTGGGCTGATAAAATGAAATGCGATCCAAGGTGAAAGTGCCTCGGTCCTCATCTCTTCTTCCTTCCATAGGATAATCCTTGCAGAAATAAAGTCTGTCGGAGCAAGATTTGATAATAGGGACTAATAGAGGATCTCCTTCCAAGAAGTTAACAAACAGAGAAAGAGAGAGAGAGAGGAGAAATTCGCCTGTTTACCGAAATAATTAAATCGGAGCGGAACGAAGTAAAGTAACTAACTAAGGAGATCTTTCCCCTGTAGCTTTCTACTGGATTCCTTCAGCATGGTGTAGCATACATACTACACAAATACAAGGCCTATTCAATTGTAGGGAACAAGATCCTATACATCCTTGATACTGCAGAGGAGATCAAGTATGTATATGGGAATTCGTAGCCACTCATCGAAGCTAGAGAGAACACATTTGTAAAAGATGGCTATAGTTACCTCCAGTAGTTGTTACTTATTAGCCTTAAGTTCCTCTGGATCTACGGCTGCTGCTTATATACTCAACTAAAAACTATCCCAATCGGAATATAAAAATACATATAAACGCTACAGCCTGGAAGTAAAGCCGAGGGTTCTCCGTTTGTTGGGTGTGTTAGGACTGGGCTCCACTATACACAAAGCATAGCATAAGAAAGGAGAACAACGGGATTTGGAACAAAACAGGGGAAAGTTGTATCCTGTGTGATGATGTTGTTGAGTAGATGCTTTTTAAAAAGTATCCCTCCCTCTGGAAAAGTCCATCAGAGACTCCATTAACCCAATTATAGACAACCTTTTGATGTCTGTGTGTATCGGGAGAAACTTGGGTATCAAACAATTGCTGATCACGTTGATGTTGATGATGATGAAGATGATGGGTGATGGGAAAGGATGTTATTCCAGACCCTCCTGCCATATTCTCTTAAGACTGCTCTCAAAGGAAAAGAGGTGAGTGGGACCCCAACCCAAACCACACCAAATACATATACATACATACATACATACAAGTATCTTATAAATGAAACCATCCCTGTGTATCCTTTACTTTTACCCTTCCCATCCGATCTCTCTGAAAGTAGACCGAGCCCACTTACCCCATTAAGACGTAAAACGAAGGAAGACGGGCTGAGCAGTAGTGGAACTGGAATACTGAGTAAACTAGCCTAGAAGTGGCTAGAAGTCATGGAAGCCAACTCAAGATGCTTTAGAAATGAGTAGGAACTTGAGAGGGGGTTAAATGTTAAATACAAATGCTTATGCAGATTCAAACAAAGTTCCGTCAACATGTTTGAACAAGGAACTTTCCTGCGATAATGTTGTACATGCAGATTTGAGATGGTAGTGGCAAGACCTGCGACTTCTTGTCTCTTCCACCTACGCCAGATTTAAACCTGCTAGGTAACCAACTCCAGTTGTTGGTTTGGGCTACTCTCTTTCCATGTCTAGGAAAGTTTTAGCCGGTAGGAAAAAGGTTGCATAGTAGGGAAGGGTTGAAACTTGAAGACTCAATTTCATTCGGAATGTTTCATCCTTCTATCAGTTCTATCCCTAAGAAACACAACAAGAGTGTAAACCTTCTTTCCTCAACACACTTGGCACTCCTGCTGTGGCATATCTTTAAAACTGGACTGGCTTTACCACTTGCTACACACGGACAAGAATACACTCTGAATACTTTTGAGTTTTCAATTTGGATGAGGCCAGGCTGACTATGAGGAAAAGTGGACAGGAGGAGACGGTGGGGAAAGAGCTGTAGCACTGGCAATGAAATGCAACGCATTATAAATATAAAGTTTTCAGACCGCTGGTGTAATGACTTGTATAAAAGTGCGTCTAAACCTCTAGGTAAGTGAACTCAAAAAGATATTGTCATTGTAAAAAGCATCTTAATTCAAATGGAGTTTATACAATACTCCAGGGGGATTGGACTTTCGAATCCACGTGATTTATTCCATGTCCACAGATCTCGAAAAGAGGGGGGAAATTGTGGCTTTATCTCCATCGTTTTCCAAAGTGATTTAGCAAATGGCTCCAACTTCCTCACACCCTTCACATATCTCTGATTTGATTTTCGCATAAAAGCTAAATGACCAGTACTCAAAGGTTTTACAGATATCTTCACACTCTCCAGCTCCACATTGGCAATCAGTAGGCGGACGGCACTTTACTGAAAAAGGAGTCCAGTCACAACCAACGACCAGTAGAGCCGGGCTAGGGAGGGAAGGACAGGGCGGATAGATTATAGACACAAGAAGACAGAACATTCATATTATGTTCTAGTTGAACAGAAACTTTCTCCACCTCACTCGTCACTCTTCCTTTCTCTCCAAGATATTTTCACTTTTTACTCCACGAGATGAATTCCTCCCATTACACTATTTTTCTCTCCCTTTCCTTTAGTTTCACAGAGTAAGGTGATGTGATTTCAACCCTGTAAGTCAGTATGTATACATGCCCTCACAGAAGCCTGTGCAACCATCATCAACCCACCCCAATGGGCTCTATACTACTTCCTCCAGGACGAATGAGAAATAATCCAGTCGCATTGGGTGACTATGACACTTTTGCATCCCCGTGTGTTCCCCCCTTCGTGAATAGGCTGACCATTTCAATCTCGGGAGAAACTATTACACTTGTACACATTCAACTTCTAGTGATTCAACAAGAGCCTGGGTTGACGGTCAAGTTGGATTTCCTGCTCCTTGTGTAATGCCGGAGAGAAAGTGGTTCGGGGCTTAGAGTAGATGTCTATATTCTTTATTTCTTGATATAATTCTGTTTCTTCTATTCCATGTCCACCAGACAATTCCGTTTACCTCTCCCTGTAGAAGCATCTTTCTTCCTTGTATTATATTCTTTGCATTTTGAAAGAAAAATCCTGGAAGCGAGGACTATTATTTATTTCTCTGTCTTTCTTCAAGACTGCTCGTAAGTCACCCGTTGAGGTGGGGTTGAGGGCAGATTCATTGCATAATCCACTTAAATCCCATGATCCATCATGGATTTTAATGGCTAATATGTATACATCTTTGCTTCGTGTGTCATCTGGTTATGTATAAAAGGCTTGAACAACCACACACAAACTTATTTCCGTATACAAATCTTGTCTTGTTTCTCTGTAGTGGAAATTGAGAAACTTTAGAGTACAAAAATCCGCTTGTAATATATAATTTTACTTTCCCTGACCTTAATTACCCGCAGTAACCGAAACTCCGTCTTAGCAGATTCTGCAACAACAATCCTTTCTTAGGATTTATAAGAATCAGGAAGCATTAGGGGAGGCTTATGCATATCTTACATTTGCTGGGGGCGTAATGTTATTCCATTGTTAAGAGGAAATATGTACCTACTAGATGGTATAAATTTGTAAATAAATCTACACTACTATACCTCGACCCCCATGTATTCCTTAGCAATGACACGTAATGGAATACAAAAAGTGAGGCAAGTATTTGTAGTTGGGGTATGAGAATATAGTTGTATCTTATGTGCCAGTAAATCTACTAAAAAGGGTAGTTACTATAATGTGGCATGGAGACGTAAGATTGGTTCAAAAGAGGCAGCAGAGCTTTGGACATTTCGCTTCACTTTTCCAAGAGCTCTGGGTAGCTGTGACTGCATGGCCATTTCCATGAATCAAACTCTTAGCTCAGTGATATTGATTACACTTGTTTCTTTTTGCATTGAGACGTACCGTTGACAGAATAATATATCGAGCCTCTGTCTCCTTGCCCAGTCCATGTCGACTTTTTTGTCATCGTGTTTTGTACCATTTCCATGTCGTATCTACACAGATGCAAGAAAAAAACTAAGAGGATGGATGGGGACACAAGGTCTTCTATATGGAGTATTTTGGATACTGGATGTGTTGTAGCTAACCTTTGTGAGGATTTTCTATTTGTCAGAGTTGCTGCTCCGCCTTTCTACATCTTCAATAGAAAGTTACTTATTCATAGCTCTTTGTGTTCAACCTTGGTCTTAGGCCGGATTTGTTGTTGTTTTGTGTCTCTCTGACTGGACTCCATGGTCTGATATATGAACAATGTGATGCATCTCTGCAGTATGTATCATTTAGTTTAAAAAAATCGACATGGGGGACCGTTTGGTCCAATGAGTCATTTCGACTTTGGTCTCCCAAGCTATAAATTTTAGATTCCCAGCGTTTGAACAGAGGGGATGAAAGAATCTCTACGGAATGAGTTGGTCAAGACTAATTCGGTTTGGTACGTGTTATATGAGATTGATATAGAATATGGATATTCCATCATACTCTAAATTCGGGACTTACAACGGGCTCAAATTAATTTCCAATATCCTTTAGTAAATACGAGAGACTATAGTTATACTGACTACATTGACATGCAGTATTTTGTTAAAAATTCGTATGCTTATATGCGATGAGAAAAAGGCAGTGAAATTTTTAATGTTGGAAAGTATTTGATGTAAATCTGATTTTGCCAGAAGCACACTTTCTAGTATTTCCATGACATGTTATGATGTTATGAATAACCTACATCCTACTTTCCTGTCCACATATCGCGTTTCAGATCAGAGGCTCAAACTCAATCCGGATAGATTGGGCCAATTTAAAAGGCGATGCATAACTCAGTGAACCTTTCATGGCATAATAACGGTAATAAAATCCATTCAAACATCATGAACCAATCTGAAACTGATTCCTAGAAATCCAAATCCTGTAAACACCATTTCTTCATCTTCATGAGTAGTCTTTCCTCCAATCAGAAAATTGAGACGAAGGGAAGAGAAGAATCAGAACGGATACATTTCTCGCATACAAATTCTCTCCTACCCTTTCTTCACTTTACGTTCTTTTGCCAACGGGGGCTAAAGTTGCTTTGCCAAAACAGATTTATTCCATCCTACATCGAACCCTTTTACTTTGCAACGATCGACAAATGAGGAACAAGAGACAAGATCCTGAGTAGTAATGATACGAAAACAAACTTGTTTCTTTAATATCAATATTAGGCCTGTTAATTTCAGTTCTAGTTGTTTGAATTTTTTGATCACTCAAAGGGTATAAAAAAGTTTGCAAGTTCCAGAGCCCTGCATTGCCTGTATAGCATTCCACTTCGAATAGAAAACATCGAAACTATCATGAGAAAGCCAAACGGTTCAAATATGCGTAGCCGAACCATTTCCATTAGCGGAATGACGATCATAAACAAAATGCATTGCTCGCACGTAATTTCATTAGGATATGACAAACGCCAAATTACCAAGTTAGACTTTTGGAAAATTGAACCCCTCTACACTTCTTTAGCATGCATGACTAGGCTTCTGAGTCTTTGATATGAGATGTATGTACCAATTTGACAAAGAGTATATACAGGCACGGCCAAATTACTTATATTCAAACGGAAGTTGAGTCAAGGTATGCAAAATAGTTTCTGATGGTGATACTTCTCCTTTTCCCTATCTCGCTTTATCTCTTGAACAAAACTAGTTAAACTCTCTGGCTAACTATGGTGATGGCCGAACTTATCCCATGAAAAATCTCATCGGGCCAAGACTAGCTTGTCTCACCAAACACCTTACTAAACAGGGTTTTAAGCTACAAGGGTTAAAGTCATGGCCAATCTTGTGTAATGGGAAACAGCCGATTAGGTCCTTACTAAATTTGGCCCTCCCTTCATGTACCAGTGACCAAGTTATGAAATCTCTCTCAAATCTTCAAGCTAGCTCCAAGTAATTGCTTGACCTTTGCGGAATTTTATGACTACAACATCGAGCACTGCAGAATGTCAACATAAAGAGCAAACACACAGACGATGCCATAAATGCTCAATTAATCCGTATTGCAAATCTAGCCATAGTTATGTCGCATTTAAAAACGTAGAAGAAACACACAAATGCCGAGAAAAAAAATGCACCGAATAGTTCGAAACTCTAAGACATTATAAAAAAAGTTCACACATAATGAAAAAAAAACTGGCTATAAAACCAAAGCTTGTATAACTGACGAAGAATTGAGAATGTAAATCGATTCTGCTCTTAGGTATATTGTTCAATGTCGATTGTACAGTGCCAAGAAGTTTGGATAGCCCAAGTTTAAAAAAATTCAAAGTGGAGACCGAGGAAATAAAAACTTGTGGAAAGTGTAAAGTACAAGAGTGAATAAGAAGGTGTGGAGAAAGAGGTAATGTTTAACACCACAGGGTCCACACAGCAGTATAGTAGCGTGCCATTTCAGCCTTGTACTTGTAATACACTGTATAATCGTATAATGTGTACAGTGTACATATATATTTATGGAGTAGATACGAGGATTGGTGTGTTGCGTTAGGACGAGTGTATTCCTGTGGTGGTGTTAAGGGGATATAAATGGGGGCCAGGAGAAATATTGCAAAAGAGGAGAAACGAAATGACACTTTCTCGAGGGAGAAGGTGACTTCAGTGACTTGGTTGAAGAAGAAGGCTATAGCCCCTCTGAGGGTTCCCCATGAATCACCCGTCTAGGACAACTGTCTTGATAGCCTTTTTTGCATCTTCCAAATAAATTGTTTGCACTTCATTCAGCCATATCCAACTCCCATTTCATTCTCACAACATTTACCTTCTCTTCTCTCATCGTTGGAAAAGTTGAGCGGCTGGGGAGCTTAACCGGATGCATTATAATGCAAAAGACGTCAACGACGGGATATTCCTGGCAAGTTGCTTCCCAACCAAGATGAACACATTTTGACCCAACCAGTTGCAAAACTTGGATGTAATAGACATCTACTCGCTAGTTTTATGTCCTCTTTCAACTCTCAAAATACTAATAATAATGCTCATAATTATACTATATGTCGCGCTAGAGTTGGAACTACTTGTACATTATCACATTGCACAAAATCCAAGCGGACTGCTTCCGATGACAGGAGGATAATGAGTAGGAGATTACCATGAGGCTCGTTCTCGTCTCGTCATAATCATCATGAATCATTCACGTCAAATAAATAAGCAATTAGGGGCATCCGACAGGACCTGGAGACTGCAATAAGCCTATACCACCGGATATTACACAACCTCCCGGTTCATACACATTGTAAATATTTTATCGCAGTTCGTAGTATCCCAGCCTTTCTATCTCGATTTAATGCTCATGCATTGTTACAATAGCATCTCTAAAACTAAAAATTATGGTTTGAATTAATTGAAATAGTAACGCAGAGGTTCCACGCGTCTCCTGTTAAAAAACTACCAAATAAATCGAAGCGGCCAAGTATTTATATGCTGTAACATTGTATCATCGTGAAAAGATAAATCAGTGATGTTCCCTCTGGAAGCTGCAACAGAAAGAGCATCCGAGGCTAACCAGTTGGCAGTCAGTCCTGTAATGAAATATTAATTGAATAATAGCAAAATTGAATCTATATTTTCTGAAAGATAGAACGTGCTTCGAGTGATAAACCTTTAAGGCTATTGATCAACATGCGAGGAGAGAACATGAAAAAGTGAAAATATGAATTCCAACTTTAAACCCTTTGACTCTCTCTTCCGAAATCTATTAGCTGCTCACTGAACTGACTGAGCCACAATCAATAAATGGGATTATATATCCTCTAAAATGAATTAAAAGAAGGGAGATTCTCCATCAGCCTCTCATCATCCACGTAGTAAAACCACTCTTCTTGCTTCTTCTAACCACAATGAGGAAACGGGTATTTACATCGTGAATGCCTCTTTCGAAATGTTATTGATGGCCCACGTGTCCCTTCTAGTGTATTATTGTGTGTTTATTCGTGATAAAACCACTAAAAAGAACAGAGAGGGGTAGAAATATAGAAATAATAATATCTCAAGCTGATTGTGATGGTGCAGGAGGGGGAAATAGAGTACCCGGGTTCAACTAAAGTAAACGTTAGCTTGTAGTGAAGCAGGGATAAACAAATTACAGTAAATACTTATGTTCCTTATGATTGATACCGGGAGATAGATCATCAAATGTTCCGAGCTTTGAAACTAGCTGGAGAAAGAAAGGGAAAAGGACAAGTAGAATGATGGCAGGATTATGTCTTTAAAAATAATGGGGGAGTAGGGTGGCTTTTGGTCTCAATGCTTTAGGGTAGGGTCTTCTAGGCTGCTGACCTATGCCTACTCATTGTATGTCTTGTCTTATTTTTCGATGCATCAATGGACCCAAGTAGCCATCGGCAGCAGCTGGAGTTTCTCAACTGTAATTCTTCAAGTCTCATAAGGTAGTAATATTTAGTTTTATAATAACGGTTACCTCAATTTGAATTTATAGCTTGACAATGAATACTGATAAAGGATTAAGTAAGGATTTATAACGAAATTGTCAAAGGTCAAAGGCTTAAGGATTATATTTTGATGCAAGTGCAGGTTGATAAAAGAATTAAACGACTGATAAAAATAGATTCTGTTTCTGGAACACTAGCCCCTGCTAAAGACACTCCTGTCTGACTTGAACATTTATTTACATCCAAAACTTCTTCTATACCTACAGAGCAGTAGAAGTACCAATTTATACAAAGGAAGGATTGAAGAGGGAGAAATACGATCAGAACAATCCAGCCAAAGATATAAGCAAGTATAACTTTTTTGCCTCTCTGCCTTGAAAGCTGAGCCCCCACTGTTGGTCATTTCAATTGAGTCAAGGAAATTGCTTATCCTCTTTTTCTTAATGGACTACAAGGAACAAGATAGGCTTACCTAAAGAGAGGGTCTGTTTTTTCCAACACTGATCCTAACCCATCAACTGAAGTTGAGCATTACCTTTTACCTCTACCATTTCTGGATCCCCTCATATAGTTTCCCTGTTTTGTATCTACAGTTCCACGAAGCTAAACGTATCGAATGACTTGGTAGGAGTGGAATCTCACAGAAAACCAAGAGGGGAGAAAGAAAAGACAAAAGTTTATTTCTTAAACTCGCAAGTTATTTGTGTCTCAGATTTCTCTTGACTTTCCCCATCCCGTAATTCACAAGGCATCCCATCATTCAAAGCGACGCATCACCATTGGAAATGCGGTGCTTGAGACAATTACTTTAATGGAACTTTTTTGCGAAAAAATTATAGTTAATATCCCTCCAGGTCTTGTTATCCTCTTCAACTGGAGGCACACGAATGTTTATTTTAAATAGCTGCATATCTATTTCACGATTAATCTGAATTTAGTATTTGTCGTCGTCGCTTTGTTATTAAAATTTAAAGTTGGTCATGGTCTTGTAAAAGTTTCGGAAAGGCTTGACAGACGAATCTATTCGATTTTTCCACTTGTCCTTTAGAATGGAAAGGCAGTTGTATCGTAGAAAATAATAGCGGTAAGGTAAAGCCAGACTCTCCGTCATTGATGGGACCGCTTAGGGTAAATCGCCGGCAATTTGTGTAATCCCCTGCACTAGCTCCCTCATTCCTTTTGAATTCTTTAGACTTAAAGTGAAAGTAAACCGCTTTCTCTAGATTTGTTTTCCCCCTTATTCCAACCAGACTTCAATCTCCAGCCCCTTTCTCCCTCAGAATTTACAATTGGTTTCGATTTAGATACAGTTCTTAGAAGAAAATTGACTCAACTTAAAAAGTACTTCTGTCTCTGTCATCTTTATTAGCATTGTACTCGGAATGTATAGACGGGGAAGTTAACCGAAGAAACGTGGTTCGGCAGTATGTCATGGTCGGGTATCATTCAAGAATACTAGACCAGGACGTGGACAGTTGACAGTAACAAAGCCCATGAAGTCGTACATGTAAACTACGTTCGTATTGGTGGGTAACGGTATCTATGTAGTCCGTATACAATGTGTGTAGCCATTTCCCCTTCTTACAAGGTCTTTTAGTCCACAGAAGGGCCTTGTCTTACAAGAGAAAAAATAAATTGAAGAGGAAGAAACACAAGAGATTGGTAGGCAGGAGGAGAATGAAAAAAAATCTTACAGCGCCATCAGAAAAGAATATGATGATAAGGGTGCATAAGCTTCCAATGAATTTGGAATGAAGTTCCCTTGTACATTATTTAACAGTTATACTCGCTCAGTTACACACATCATTTTTATCACACCATCAGCCCATCGTATTAACTTTCTCTTGAAGCTGCACGAACCAACCGCAAAGGCGAGGATGTCACATCTAGAAACTACACTAGACTAGGCTTCTTCAGTGCCAACTACTACCACCCCTGTACTCAACAAGAATATTTCTATATGCACCACAAGAAAAGGAAATTCATGACTTCTCATAGCTTCCTGTGAAATATAAAGATGATCGCCCTTGTTACACACACAACTGACTAGGGAAGGGAAGAGGAACCTATAGGAGGCGTCCTGTTCTGGAAATCTAGGATGTGTACCAAGGTTTCCATGTTTTGTGGTTTTGGTTATTCGACTATAATAAAGGCATGTTAGACGGCTTCTTACTTTCTAAAATTTACTGTGTACCAAGTGTACTCTTTCAACAATATCACATTCACATCTACCTATAGATACAACTTAAAGGAGCTAAATACATTCGAACCGCTAACCCTGTTCCGTTTTGGGTACAGGAGCAGATTAGAACCTATATAAGTTCTAGGCAAAGTCATACAACTTTTTCTGCACGAATTGGGCTATATTAAAGATCAAGGAGGGTAACCGAGTTTAGTACTACCAATCCAATTCCAAACTACTGTACAATCTAGAGCTCCAGATGACTCAAGTAGCATATGCTGATATATTTGCATGGGCAAGGCGATTTTCTTTCAAGAACAATGGCAAAAGGTAGGATGGGGAAGTAGAAGACTTTGCAAGTACTTCACTGAGTGAGCAGTAGGAATAAGATATAGAAAATAAAATTGTCTTTTCTTATCGGTGTTAACCTGTACTTTAACACGAAAGGGAACATTTCGCTTCATTGTTACCCCTTCATGACTGTCATTTCCCATGACTTCTGCCCGTAAAATTGGAATGAATCTATCTAAAAATGCAAAATGTGTCTTCCTTAACATGGAACTTCCTGATGGTAAAATCCTAACAATAAGAAAGGTTTAGGCATAAAACAGAACGAGAAATAGGGACAGGAGAAAAGTGTAAAAGTAAAACAGCTAGGTGTGAAAGGGGGAAACGACAATCTTTTTCAGTGCCTTTACATTCACATATGATGGTTGCTAGTGTTGCTACTACTGTGAGCAAGCACTTTCTCTGTCCTTCTTAGTGCACAAGAGTTGAGTGTTCTATTCCTCTTTTATGGTATAGCATAAGAGATATTTTGTATTAACTAAAGTCAGAAGGAATAAGAATATACTGGTGAGTTTGTGACTGGGAAATGTGGTCCGTGGTGGCTCTTCATAATATTGCAATATTTCATCATTTCGACTTTCTCCAATCGGTAATAACAGAGTCAGATGTGCGTCCCCTGGCACACTTCCCACTCTTTCTCAGCACCTTTTCTCTTCATGTCTTTTTATTCAAATCCTTACGTCTTTTATCTGCTTTTGTGGATGATAAATGACAGGTTCTAATATAGAAGTAAGTACAGAGGAGACTAACAAGGAGGGATTAAATGTTACAGGTAGCTGTAGGTAGTTTGAGTATCCCAGCAAATTTCTAGTCGTGACTCATTTTCATTTTACACATCTGTATGAAGTTAAGATAATTCCACTGTGCAGATTCATTCATCTGGCAAATCAATTATTTGGGTCAGCTTGAGCAATATATTCAGAGGCGAGAAGCATTTGCTGAGAACAGGGACGGATAAGATTATTGTAATTTATGAATCCCAATTTAAAAATCGTAGCAATTACTCAGGGCAGGAAATAAATTCCCTTCCCATGCGTCTTGATGATCTATGATCCCCTCCATATGAAATTCGTAAAGAGGGAGAAAGGATGTTAGGAACCGTGTGCCACAGATTGAAGATTTTATACGGTCATATAAGTAGGTAAGTTAGGTAGGTATCTAAGGGGTAATACTTGGCTGTCCAGATCCCAAATTCAAACGAACTGGTGTGGATAACCGGCTGAAATAAATAAAGCAGAGAGGACGTAGAGGTGGATAGGATTTTGAGAACAATTTTCAGTTGTGCCCCTTGACAATCAGAGACAAGTCTGTGAGACCAAACAGGGAACGTTCGCTTCGTTTCTTGTTCCACGCGACTCGAATCTTGAACATCTTTCTCTCCACTCTCTCCCTCATTTTTTACTCTAAGACGAAGATGAACGTCTTTTTAGTCGTCATCGTCCCTTCTCCCTCTATCTCTACAATGTCTAGGGTGGTATACAGAGGGAACTTGAGAGATATGAGCTACCTTAGTTGTATGTGGATGTACTAGGCAATACATTCGAATTCCAAGTACACCAAAAGCCCGTTTCCTCCACTTTATCCAGTTTATAGACATGATGGAGTAAAAAGCTATTTCTTTTCCAGCCTAACGAAATACGGAACTGGAAATTTTGGAACAAATTTGTATTTCACCAACGTACTTGAAGCAGGTAAGTACATGTTAGTGCATCCCTTTCAACCAGTTCTTTTTTTTTTTTTAGTTTCCAAGATAAATTATTGTCTCTCCAGCCTTGTCTTCACGGATTGGAAATTGGAACCTTCGATGTTCCAATATTGCTATTGCTATTCGTATTAGTAAACTACTTGGACGGCCTTCTGTCCCAAATAAACTGTACTGTTTTTTGTAGCTATAGGGGCAGCTACTATTACTAGGACCCCGCTGGAGAGGAGAGAAGAGACTAACTCATCTGAGCAAAAAGTTTGTGTGGATGACTAGAGCAGTAATGAAAGTATTTTGCGGTGACGAATATAGTCAATTCTTCTTATCAATGTATAAGCCTCAAATCAATTTAGGCTTGGAGCTGTCGCAATATGCACTGATGATTGTATATGAAAGGTGTCTAGTTTGCCATCAATATGTTCCGTTCAGCGTCTCGGTGCTCCAGGCACGTGTATTCTTCTTTCCAATCTCTCAGAGGATACAACAGCCTATAGGTCTTAGAAGAGAGCCACTAGTGACAGATCCAGATCAGATAACACTGTCACCCCAAGGAGCTTGCAGGACCACACAGGATGAAATAAATATTTAGTTAATGTCCTACTCGAGCTACATTATGGCTCTTTCAAGAAATATAATGTGTGCTTGAGTTCTAGTCTCAAAACTGGGGATGCCTTCTCCCTTATTGGAGCTCTAGCCTAGTTTTAGGTTTCACCCTGACGCGGTTCAATACCCATGATGGGTCTTATATCTAAAGAATCAAGTGTTTTTGGGGACTCGGAGTATGAAATGAATGTGAGGTTCTTCTCTGCCAAACCGGAAGTTGGCCAACAACCCAGTTGACTTTGATGAGGCTCTTAGGGTTTTCGAATCCGTTCCAATACGTTGGATTATATTGGCAGAATCATCGATTCCCGTCCTAACCTAGGAGTTCGTTAGTATATATAAGATATAGATGTCCTATTTTCTACATTAAAAATTCAGATCGAATCGAAGAGACATTAAGGGGGAGTAAAAATGAAAAAGTTTGCAAACTGAGTAGGAAGCAAAGAAAGTAAAATAAACTTATTTCATTTGGCTAACTCTGTCTTCTCAAAGAGTAGTGGGGCTCAGTTTTTAGGCTGGGCTAAGTAATATGATAAAATGTAATGTATGCGAGTAATAGTCTATGCAATTTTTTGGGCCTGACTTGAACCAAAGAGGAAAAAGATATGAATTTCTCACAGAGAATGTTTCTGATTTATGCAAGACCCACTGGCGAACTGTCCTTCTTTTAAGAACAGACCATTGGTAACTGTAAACTGTGACAGAATTTTGGTACCATTATAGATATTGCCTCCCTAATACGTTGCAAAAGTATATGATGGGTAGTGGTAGCCAAACTTATGAGTTGGATGTTCGAAATACTGTCGTACCACACACCAAAGAAAGTGAACACATTAGTAAGTATAAATCAAAGGATGGGAGGAATCAGTTCCTACTTACCCCTCTTCTTATTTCACAGAGACCACTTTCCCATTTTTATATTTGTCTTCAGCAGAACAAGATACAATATATTTATACGCCTTTATAAGCAGCATCTACACTTGAGTACTTACTACTTACAACTATAGGCTTGAACTGATGGGGCTGCGTATGATTTTATTTTGTCCGCTGTGCTAAAGAGTTAAACCTTCGCATCGCTTCGTAAGTGGAGTTCAAGTGAGTTCAACTCAACCAAGTGGCAGTATACTACAGGATAAGCATGGACAAGGATGGCCCAAGTGGCTACTGTATTAGTCCATAAATAATAAAAATCAAGTAAAGCTTTTGGAAATGGGAAACTTTCCTCCTTCGGAGTATGAGGAGTGAAGTAACGAAGTAGCCAACTATCTTCATAACTACGAACATACATTACAAATACAACAAGGGCAAATCGGAGTTGGATTGCCGGACGGAAATTTTAACGAGAAGTTCCAAATAGCTCCATCATAATATCCTTTCCTCATAATGTACATATCCATTTTTGAAATCTCTGAGAGCAAGAAATTTTATCAGTCTTGATTGCAAAGTTTCTTTTATACGATCCAAGAATAAGTAAGACTTTTGTTCGCTCCTCCATTCCATCCAACTATCTATACCTCTCTTCAGAACTATACACTTATGACAACTCCACGATACATGTCCCCCACCCAATCTTCCTTCTCAAATCGGCTAGTATTCTCTACCCAGGATAACTCTAAGTGCTAACCTATCGTCAAGTTGTTCGAGTTCCAATACATAGCCGAGGAGCTCCTAGTTTATTTTCTGCTTAGAAGTGGGCCCCATTCACTATTTGAATATCTATATACACTCCATCCAAGCCACTTTGACATGCTGAACTTCTAAGAAAGTTGATACTTCCAACTGCAGACATTGTAGGCAATATCAATACCACCGGATTGGCCTTATATCCTCATTCAGCTATTGGAAATAGTGATCGGATTCAGACTCACTCCACTATACTTGTACATATGCGAGTATTATATTCAATCCTTTCTCCACTTTCAACACTAGGTATCTATGTGGGCTGAAATGTCTGTCTCATAAAGTCTCATCGTCATCACTCTAGTCCGAGTTTCGGGAAATCCTGATATCATTCGTATTCAAGAACACTCTTGACGCAAACTAGAAAGGGAACTGGAAAGTAAGCCGCACGAAAGGATCCTCTTGTACCTTTATGAAATAAAATCACTTTCCCTTGTTTCTAATGCTACACATACATCTTAATCCCTTCCTCCATTTTTTATCGTTTTAAATAGTTTTCATCCTTACCTTTGAACTCCGCTTTGTTTCTTCTATAATTATAAACAAGTACAATTCGATCGAATAGATTTACAGTGCGGAATGGTATAGCTCATGAAACATCAATGCGTTGATAATTTAGCAATTTCTATAATAATTCCCATTCATAAAAATATGCAATACTGGAAATATGCGAATATCAATTTAAAATACATTCTATGCTTTGATCATTATAAGAGAATTTTCTGGAATTATAAACAACTTGTAAAAGAGTAGTTCAGAATGGATTAAAAGTCCATTGTATCGTTCGACTATGCCGAAGTTAGTAGTAGATAGATACTCAAAGTCTGGCTCCAAATAAGTTTGTATTTAAAGTTTGAAAGTGTAGATTGGAAAAGATACAAAGGGGAATGGATCAGTATTTGGCTACTCCTACAGTCCTACTTAAATCTGAGGCAGGAATGATGCGAGGTTACTTTGGTATAACCTCTGTAACTCTTCTGTTGCCTCATAAAATCTGTAAGGCACTAGTGGCTTTACTATGTTCTCTCAATTGTGACGAATGAACGGGAGAGCCGAGGGAGCCTGGGCTGACCAGCAAAGTAAGACTCACTTTGAGGGTCTCTCTTTGTAAATCCATTCATTACTTTTAGTGGGTTACGCTAGGGCATACATAAGCATTTAATAATGTTTCTAAATGGACTTATAAGAGAAGCATCGATTATTTATAGGTGTGGCCTCTACATGCTTCCCTTCATTATCTCGCTCAATTAAATCCCTCCTGCCCTTCGAACGCTGTGCTAACCGCTCCTTACATGCAGAATGCAGGGTGGGAGAACGCATGGGGTAATGCCCAACCCAACCCATGTTCTCTACAGATGAGGTTAATAATATTCGGTGTAATATTGTCAACATGTTTTCTACTTCTGGTCCTACTCCCATCATGAAATGTCAATTAGCATTAATTAACTCACAGTCACACACAGCACGGCATTACACAAGGGCTACAAATAGCGGCAGCATCACACAGGCTCTATATATTTATGCTCCGGACTAGTCTCAGCCTTTCTACCGTTTCTAGGTATCTTGTCTAATGTACTTTATGATTATCATTGGGCGCTCTTGAAAACCATCCAAAGCACAGAAATTCGTGGAGGAGCATAATAATATCATATCTCAATAATCCTTTAAAAGTATGATTATAATTTTACACCTAGCCTTCCAACCGCTCCTACACAGAACAGATAGTAGATGTATTTATCTAAATAATAATTATTTGTCCTTTAAGTTGTAACTGAATCTATACCGATACTCAAATTATACTAACTCTTGGCATAATTTGCATGTCTCAGCCTCAGATCGAACATTATCGTCGAAATATTTGGAACTTATTCCATTCCATATGAACAATGGGGCAGCTAGAGCTTTTTAAATTTTATTTATTTCCTTTGCTGTTGACTATGTTGTGTATACTAAAGATGTAGAATTCTGTATCTCTTTCACCGTCTACTTTATGTCGCATGTTTGATAGCCATATAATATAGATTTGTTTCATCTTCACTTCTCAGCTAGGGTAGAATTTCCATGAATTTTTAAAAGCCCACCGAGTACAATATTGGATCAAGGATCATCACAAGGCAATTATCCTTTTGGAGTTTGTATCATTGCTGATGAATACTAGGATGGTTGTAAATAATTATGTTTTCGTAGTCGAGTAATTGCAACAGATAAATCACCAAAGAAGTAAGAACTGGAATTTTCCAGAATTTTGTCCACCCTCAACTTGGAACTAGACTATCAACTATTTTAAACTTATTCATACCAAAAGGGTTAATAACTCTTTATCTCCATGACCTCTGGGCTTACGAAAAATAACAAGGAACGAGCGTTGGGTATTAAGGGTCACCAAATATATTCTTCCCTCCTGTCTCAATCTTGTAAAATGAAAGACCAAATTATTTATTGATGCCAAAGAGCTGTTCACTTTTATCAGTAATGTGATATTTAAGTTTGATCCTGCCTACTGCATAGTGCATGCACATAAACCATCTCTTCACATGTACATACTAAGCTGTAGCCAGTGTATACAGACCACTTCTGCTTCCATCGCATCGCCCTTCCATATCAAATGACACTATTGCCTTCTACAAGAACAAACGGGCAAGGAGGCTGAGGCTGGTCTTCCTAGTGAAGTCGACTCTTTCATGGGAGATGGAAACGAAACAAAAGATATGATTTATATGATGAAAAGAAGGGCTTCTAAGTTATGATTAATGTCAGGCTTTCATACGGTTGCGAAACACAAGGGCCTCTGGTACACTCTGTCCATGTACACTACTCTCACTTATGCTCCGCAGTAAGATCCTCTCACAGTGTCCCTTGCGAATTTTGAGGCCCGCCGTCCTATTACCGTTCCCTGCCACTTCGTACCGAAAAGGCGAATAAAATAAAACGGATGGAGAGGAAAAGAAATAACACACACACACACACCACCACATTCACATGCTTTTAAGATGTAAGAGACCATACTCGGGAGCTACCACATCGCATCATCTCATATTTTTGACGGCTTCTCAAGAAAGACCAAGCCATAGCTATATCCCCCTCGTATCCATTACACATTGCAAGTTTGGAATTACTAGGAGGATATGGTGAGGATGTGTGCATTTGGGGTGTGTAAGTCTTTTTAAGTTGAGAGTAATATATTCAAAAACGTCTCCACATGAATATTATTTAAAATACAGGGGAAAGTTTATGCATCACGATACGACGTTCTGAGAGAGGCAAATAATGTAAAATGTATGTTGTAGTTGTGTGAATACTACACACAACTAATAGATGAATAGTGTGGCATGATAGTATTCTACATATAATAAACGGAATGCGTAGTTTAAGTGTAAAAGAAGATAAGATATTCATCTGACTTTCTTTTTATTCTTTTAAAAATACAAAATAAAATATTGCATTTGCCATTCCAAACAAACTGTGTGCTAGTGTACTAGAGTGATAGTTTGATTATATTTTCTAACTCGATTTTAAAATGAGGAAATCATTGTAAGGGGACATTTAGATCTTAAATTGTACGCTTCATTGAGTTGGAAAATATTTTACTTGTAAAGTTCGAGTTGACTGGATCGAAGTGTGTGGGTTGAAAACATGGAAATATATCCAGGTTAACGTTTTATAATAGTTAAGTTATGTCGTCGTATATTATTATTTAGGCTGCATTGTATGCAAAGTTCAAACCTCTTCCTTAAATTCAAATGTCCAAATATGTAATGCTTTTAATTTAATGAGGGACACCGGACATGGAACGTCCTTTTCCTCATCTTGCTATGAAGAGCCTCCAAGATACATAAAAATACAGATTCAATGGCTCATTGTCAAAGTTAAGTAAGCAGTCAACAAGATAACAATGAGGGGATGATTCCGTACGACATTTTATGCATAAATTCCATTATTCTGCAGAAGGGAGGATTTTCACTACTAAAATAGAGTTGCATAAAACATATGTACGAAAGTTTCTACAACTCTAGCATTACAATTCGTTCTTATTTGGACGAGGAGTAGAAATTAGAAAGTTGGAAGTTCAAAAGCATAGCCAATATATGGTGTAACATATGAATTCAATATGGGAAAGCCAAGAAGGCGTACAAGAAGTGCCTTAGAAAACGATCATCACAAAGGAATAAGACTCTAAGTAGAGTTATCATTTCATTGTCAGTAAAGAAAGAAGTAAGAATCTTTAGTGTAGGAGTCCTACTGAATAGGTTGGAATGGATGTTTTCTTCTTTTTAACTCCGAAACTAATGGGGAGATTCGCAGAGATTTTCAAAATTTATTAAGACTGGACTGAAAACCGGAAAACATGATAGGGCTATATTAGGGTGAGTTATGTGGTCCGAATAACTTTTCTAATGGACTCGATTCATAGTAAAACAATTTGTAAGAAGAGCTCGATTCCCATGCCTCTACGAGCAAAAATATATCCAGGCACTTCACATCCATGGGATACTATACGCAAACTTTATAACTTGTTCTGCAACTCCAGAATCCAATGCTAAATAATACTTAAAATACATCTTATTCCACAATTTCTACTTTACTTAAGAATAATTAAGATTAGCCCAATGTACATAATGTAATTATTAACACATCCACTTGCAAGAACTTGAACGTTTATACCTGAAATAGATTTTTTAATTCAAGAATTTAATAGATAAGAGATATTGATTTTTTTTAAATGGGGTTTTCTGTGCAAATATTATGATTCCACTTTGCATTTATTTTATTCTTGGTAAAATTATGACCCTAGGTTCCATATCGATCTTAGTACTACTACTGCATACACTTATTACATATAGAGGCTTGAAAACCTGCCCAGTTTATGCATGTAATTTACGTAGACATATATTTATAATAATATTATTATTTCACTATCTGTTCCTGGAATTGAACTAGCAATAGTTTTCTCAAAACAAATGCCGAGGGTTTTGGTTAAACTTTTGATGTTCATGCACGTCAGTTAAGATTAATGAGCGGGGAGAAACTGACAATATATTTCTATAACATTATTTGAGGGATTGACTATTTAATTATCAACCTGTAAAAGATAAATAACTGAAAAGTCTTAAGCCATAAAAGCTGGTCGGAAAGATCAGTTTTCAATGGTTTCTATTTCTATACTAATAAGATAACAACTCTACAAAAAAATTATCTGTCTGGCTATTTTTATAAGCATATTTAATGTGGGCCACAGCCACAAGCTACGATTGATAAAACTGTGATGTTAGGTTTTTTGTAATGATGTGCCAGGTTCTAGCATAGCCGATAACCACATATATTAAAACTGATAAAACATACCCAGAAAAATCCTACTCAACACAATTGTTGTAACTATCATTTAAATAGTTTTAGTTCAGTTGAATTCAGGATTAAATTTCTTTCTGTGTTAAGTGAATAGATAGTGAAGTGAAAAGATACGTCAACATCATAATCTTAAGCTTTAACATATTTTCATATGTTACGAGAACGAAGCAACCAGAACCAATTGCAGACATAGATACAGATACATACTGGAACTGTCTAAAATTGGACTTTAAGACAGGGATTACTTATTTGGCTCTCAGTGGGCCAGAGAAGGCAGACTCTTACACATCATCATCAGGTCATTTGAAAGTCTCGATCTTCCACAGCAATTAGCCGTACCTATTCGTTTCGGAAGTCATTTAGATTCTAGATTTTTTATCACATTTCATGATTTTGAATATCATAAATTATAAAATAATAATATTTCAAAAATGAAAATCGCTATAATCGGTCAATCCATATTTGCAACGAATGTATACAAACTCCTTCAACAAGAAGGGCATGAAATAGTGGGCGTTTTCACCATTCCGGATGTGGACGGTCGGGAAGACCACTTAGCATCATCCGCCACTGCGGACGGAGTCCCTGTTTTCAAAATTCAGAGATGGAGGATCAAAGGTCAACTGATTCCCGATGTGTTCGATCTCTACAAGTCCGTTGGGGCAGAGTTGAACGTATTACCTTATTGTTCCCAGTTCATTCCTATGGATGTTATCAACTTCCCGAAGAACAAAAGTATTATCTATCACCCTTCCCTTCTGCCAAGACATAGGGGAGCTGCGAGCATTAATTGGACTCTTATTCATGGTTCGAAAATAAAATTACAATAATATTCTACTCATTAGAAATGTATTTTTAAATGGGGCGCTATTGAAGGTCCACCTGGGGAATATGGATGTGCGATATACTATTTAATCTAAGAGTTGAGAGTTCCGAGTTTTTAAAGCCATTGTATTTGTCATTGTTAGGGGACAAAATAGGAGGCTTCACTATATTCTGGGCAGACGATGGCTTAGACACGGGTCCAATTTTGCTCCAAGAAAAAGTCCAAATTGAAGAGAATGACACTGTGGAAACTTTATACAACCGCTTCCTATTCCCTGAAGGAGTGGATGGGATGGCCGAAGCAGTTGCGATGATTGCTCATGGAACTGCACCTAGGATGACCCAACAAGAAGAAGGCGCTACTTATGAGCCAATGTTTAATCTTAAAAACGCTTCGAAAATAAATTTCTCGGAATTGAGCGCTCAACAGCTTCACAATTTCATCAGGGGGTGTGATAAAATTCCGGGGGCGTGGATGTTACTAGAAGGAGAAGAAGTCAAATGTTATGGAAGTACTATTTGGAGGAAGGATACACCACAAGATGGTAAAGTAATTTACGAAATAAAAAACTTCGTTCGTAGATTATTTTTTTAAAACTGGTATGATTTGATAGGGGTGGAAGTTACAATAGAAGATATGAAAAAACCAGGTCTTGTTCATTCCGAAGGGATTCTTCTGTTTGGGAAAAACAGCAAGCCTGTAAATGTTTCAAAACTGGGTCTTCCTAGCGGCAAAATGATAACTGCTTCTAAATATGGACAAGTATGTCAAATTAATTTTGCACCGAAATTTATAGACACATTCAAAGAAATATTTCTATTAGTGTTTTTAATGTTTTGCTAATTAAGCCAACTGATTCGAAATTGGATCTTGGAGAACTTTCGTCAGAAGAGCAGAAAATATTAGGAAATCTTAAATCCATCTGGGAATCTATAATTAACGTAGTAGTTGAGGACTCGACAGACTTTTTTGACTCCGGAGCCGGCTCAATGGACGTGACTAGGATGATAGAAGAAGTTCGTCAGAAATTCGAAGTTGATTTAGAAACTGCAGATGTCTACATGGCCACTACTTTCGAAGGGTTCTTCCATGAGGTCATATCAGCCAAGCGTGGCACTCGTGGAAAACCGAAGCTAATAGTAGATTACGTCTCACTTCATGCAAACAACATCGACATAAGATTTCCACATCAAATACTGATAAACAACGAATTTGTGGACAGTAGTGATCCTGATCGTGCAAACAGGAGATTAAAGATAATTAATCCCACCGACGAAACTGAGATTTGTTTAGTCGAGAATGCTACAGCTGAGGACGTGGACCGCGCGGTGAGAGCGGCAGACCAAGCTTTTGAGAAAGGGGAATGGAACCAAATGAATGCCAGGGATCGAGGCAAGCTACTGATGAAGTTGGCCGATTTGATGGAAAGTAAGCTTAGTTTTTAAAATTGCTATTGCATTTTAATTTGTATTGTTTGAAATCTTTTATAATTCAATCTTACCTACAGGCCACAAAGAAGAACTAGCAACAATAGAAAGCCTTGACTCTGGCGCATTGTACACTTTAGCGATTAAAACACACATCGGGATGTCTATTGACACTTGGCGGTACTATGCTGGATGGTGCGATAAAATTGAAGGCAAAACTATTCCTATCAACAATTCTCGTCCCAATAAAAACCTGACTCTTACAAAGCGCGAACCAATCGGAGTGTGTGGTCTCATAACTCCATGGAACTACCCGTTAATGATGGTATCTTGGAAAATGGCCGCCTGCTTAGCTGCAGGAAATACTGTCGTTCTAAAACCACCTCAGGTTTGCCCACTAACAGCTTTGAAACTGGGAGAACTAGCTATCCAAGCCGGATTTCCTCCTGGAGTAATTAACATTCTTCCAGGGACCGGAAGTGTATGTGGTCAAGCAATCGCTGAGCATCCTCTGGTCAGAAAAGTAGGATTCACAGGAAGCACTCCTATCGGCCAACAGATTATGAAGACTTGTGCGGTGTCTAATCTGAAGAAAGCTAGTCTGGAACTCGGGGGAAAGAGCCCGCTGATTATTTTTAAGGATTGCGACATGGATCGTGCGGTCAAGGGGGCAATGTCTGGTGTCTTTTTCAATAAAGGCGAGAATTGTATCGCTGCCGGACGCATTTTTGTAGAAGAAGGAATTCTGAAAAAGTTTCTCAGGAGAGTCATAACTGAGACCAAGAAGATTGTGATAGGTGACCCTTTGGACAGATCAACATCACATGGACCTCAGAACCACAGAGCACATTGGGAGAAACTTATCGAGTATTGTGAGATTGGGGTTAAAGAAGGAGCGACTTTGATCTATGGGGGCCATCAAGTTTTGAGGAAAGGGTTATTCTTTACTCCTACTATATTTACAGGTAATTTACAAGTACAAAACTTAACAGACATCACTTTTTGATGTAAAAAATACGGATTTTTAACTACATTAATTACCCTTAGATGTGGAAGACCACATGTACATTGCCAAGGAAGAGTCCTTCGGACCGATTATGATAATTTCTTCATTCCTTGATGGAGACGTAGATGGAGTTTTGAAACGAGCGAATTGCACTGAATTTGGCCTTGCGGCCGGAGTTTTCACTAAAGACTTGGCCAAAGCGCTAAAAGTATCAGAGAAGATTCACGCGGGTACTTGTTTTGTAAACTGCTACAACAAGACCGATGTCGCAGCCCCTTTTGGTGGATTCAAGCAGTCCGGATTTGGCAAGGATTTGGGACAGGAGGCCCTTAACGATTATCTATTAACTAAGTGCATAACTATAGAGTACTGATTTTCTACTACATTTGTATTTGATTTTGTTCGTAGCACTATCATCCGTTTGTCATTAACTTGTAGTTGCCGAATGAACTAGTCCAATTGCATGTTTAAATTACATCTAAATCAGTTTACTCAAGAGCATTAAATATTTATTTGTTGAATCCCTAATTTCCGTTCTTCGTTAGAACTTTGTGCTTAAAATCTAAAACAATTGGGGAATGCCAAGATCCCAGCCCGAGTTGCTCTGCATCATATTTCCCAAATAATAAATGCCTTTCCTGTCCCCTACCTTATTTACTTGTGTATTTATGAAACGTGAAAGTAGTCAGAAGGGATGGTGGAAAATGCAAAGTAAGAATTTACAATTTCTGTTCCTCCTTATGAATCCACTCTTCCAGGGCAATAAAACATTTCCCTAGCGTACTGTATCCCAGAATGATCTGTGACATATCTTGAGTGTCTAACTCTGTATTACTTACCTTTATGTTATGTGGATCTTCCCAGCCTCTTCGCCCGACTTTAAAAATTCACAGGATGACAAGGTTTTGAGAACAAGCCATCCAACCTATATATTCAGATTCTTTCTTTACCCTTGTACTTTGTTTCCTACACTAGTTCCCCAGTTCATTGTGGCTAATGACGTTAGCTTCTTTTTAGCCTATATGTCTCATCTCTCTATCTCACATAACTAGCTGGAAGACCGACAGCTCCTGTAGTTGGATTCCTGTGAATAAACAAACTCGAGGGTAGTTTCGACGCAGATAGAATATGATAAAGATGATGGGTAGTGCATGCATACATATTCCCTTTTATTTGCTCGTATTCTGGCTAAAAGTGTTTTTGAGACGAACAGGTAGAGAGAGAAGTCGTGGAGGTAGAAATAGAGAGATGAAAAGATAATGTGAGGAAAAAGAGGAAGTGAAATGTCTTTTCTGAAATTGGATGTAACGAAACGACATATGGCCCATTAGAGAATTTGACTTGAGGCCCTTTTGGTTAACTTAAAAGCATATTACCTCCCCGTTAGTCATCCTATCCTATCATCCTTTTACTTTTGTTTTAGCAGATCATATCATATCCCATCATCTCACATCCTCAGCTTTTTATCCACCGGGGTATACGGCAACAACGTAGTTCTTCTTTCCTCTCTTATGTACGAGATCTTTGCAAAAGGATTCCAGTTTGAGGGTTCGCACTGTTGGCAGGGTGAAGGTTCAAGAGGTTTCAGACTCGTGTTATTATTAGGGCTTATAGCTGGATGTAAAGAACATTATTAGAGTGCCTGTTCGCGTCCTAACATCAATTTCCTTTGATAGCTAATTGCACTTGATACATTTATATTTATTTGGAAATCTGGCTTTCAAGTAGATTTTTTCCTTTAAGATACAAGGGGACGGTTCACTGTGAGTGAACTAATAATGATGGGATCTCGCTTCCTTGTTGTCAGTTAGTAAAAGTCACTAATAGTGTATTTCACTTTTTTCCCTTGAGACTTTTGGTACTTGATAGTTGGGAAAAATCAAAAGTTTCTTGAGCTTCTTGAGCTTCTTGAGCGCTTGTTTTTAATTTCCAAGTAACGAATGATCAATGGGAATACGGCTTTTCTAAACTTTTAATCAGTATTCATCAGGGTGGGCTATTTTTCATTTTTCAGAGAATTTTATTGAAAATTAGAAAGATTTGAAAAATAACCCGTTTATTTTTCAAGCCCCTGTGGCAAAATGAAAAATATGAAAATTTGAAAAATTTGAAAAATGAAGCATTTTAAAGCGCCCTCACAATCCCTGATTATCCAATTGATAATGGTCTTCTAGAATAATTTTAAATACATTGTTGCGAATTATGATTATA